>JAVKPL010012278.1:0-56749 GCA_032173675.1 Gastrolobium villosum | reverse complement strand
AATCTGCTTTGGTTTGTTTAGAAGAGGAAGTATCCTCAACTCTTTGGGTAGATGACCCAGTTTGGGGTTGGGTTGATGACCCAGGTTGGGTTGATGACCCAGATTGTTCTTGGGCTGGAGACCCAGATTTTTCTGATTTTCTAGCTAACCCAGCAAGTATTAGCTTTCCTTTCCTCTCTTTGGAAGAGGTTGATTTTACCGATTTCGGCATTTCAGGACACTGTTTACCTTCCCTGCAGAAATTCACGAGTGAGATAATCAGGGAGAGAGTTTGAGGTGCCTTTGAGGTATTCAATTTCAAAATCAAAAACACTTAAGATTGCTTGCCATCTAGCAAAAATTTGTTTAGATGCTAAATTTTTTACATCCTTTTGTAAAATGTCTTTTGCAGATTTGCAATCAACACGGATTAGAAATTTTTGATTTAATAAATCAGATTGAAATTTTGAAATACATAAAACAATTGCTAAAACTTCTTTTTTGACAGTGGAATATTTTTGTTGTGCTGAATTCCAATGCTTTGAAGTATATGCAATAATATGCTCTTTGTCAGAGACTTTCTGTTTGAGAATGCCACATAACCTATGTCTGAGGCATCAGTTTCAACAATTTTGAAAGCCTGAGGATTGGGAAGATAAAGACAAGGAAGTTCCTTTACCTTAGCTTTGACCTGTTTGACTACGTCAGTATGAACATCAGTCCAGGGAGAAGGGTCTTTCTTAAGACGATTATGGAGAGGCTTGATTAGATTATTAAGCTGAGGAAAGAAGTCAGCTACGTAATTTAAACAACCCAGAAATCTTTGTAATTGAGTCTTATCAATAATTTGATTGGGAAATTTATCCGCAAACTCAATAGCTCTACAAATTGGAGTAATAGTCCCTTGATAAATAGTATGACCAAGGAACCTGATTTTTGTTTGAAAAAGATTGATTTTTGATTTAGAAAGAGCTAAACCACTTTTCTTAATTACATCTACAAAAATATGATGATGTTTGAAATGTTGATCAATAGATTGAGAAAAGACAAGAACATCATCAATGTATACAATGGTGAAGGTTGAGTATGGATTGAAAATATCATTCATGATTCTCTGAAATTCAGAGGGAGCATTCTTCAGTCCAAAAGGCATTACCTTCCATTCGTATTGACCAAACGGAACAGTAAAGGCTGTCTTGTAACATTCATTGTCTTCGAGTTGGATTTGCCAAAACCCAGATTTCATATCAAATTTAGAAAAGATTTTTGCTGAGTACAAACGATTTAGAAGATCTTTCTTATTTGGAATCGGATACCGAATCCATTGAAGTGCTTGATTAAGGGGTTTGTAGTTGGTAACTAACCGTGGAGTACCACGCTCAATTTCAGATTGCTTGTTGACATAGAAGGCAGAACAAGACCAAGGACACTTGCTCTTCCTGATGAGACCCTTAGCAAGGAGATCAGCAATTTCTTTTTGACAAAAGGCAAGAAGTTCACCACTCATTTGAATTGGGCGAGCTTTGGTTGGGATTTGCCTTTCATTAAAATCCTTTTCATAAGGAAGATCTACAATATGTTTTTTCCGTTGCCAGAAAGCATTTGGAAGATCAGAACAGATTGTATTCTGGATTTGTTCAAGCAAAACTTTGATCTTTTGTTGAACTTCAGGTTGTTTTAGTTGATTTTCAATATTCTTAAAAGAAATTTCTTCTTTAAGGAAATTGATTTGCTTTTGTTTGTAATGGATAAAATTCAAATCTCTTATGATGGGTTTCTTAATAAATTTAAAGAGAATCGGTTTGTCCAAATGATAAGTAATTATACCTTCATCTGTAATAGTTAGAGGAAAGAGAGATTTGATAAATGGAGTCCCAAGAATGACTTCATTTTTAAGATTTTTAACAAGGAGAAACGGTGTTTCCACTTTCAAATTATCATTTTCAATAATTGCTTTAGGAAGTTTATAATTAACTTGAAGTTTTGAACCACTAGTAGTACTAAGCCGTTGATAATAAAGCTTGGATGGGTTTCTCCAATTATTAATACCAGTTATAGGATTAATTTTAATTTCAGATTTGTCATCTGATTCTGGAGAATCATCACAATGACTCAAAGTATTGATATTTTTAGAACGAGTGTTATGTTTGTGAGATTGTTGAGTCTCTTGATCCGAATATTGCGGAGTATCAGGAATTACTAATGTACTTAATTTCTCATCAAATTTTTTAAGAAATTCATCCTGAGACTGTGATTGAGTAGGGCTGTCTTGTAACATTCATTGTCCTCAAGCTGGATTTGCCAAAACCCAGATTTCATATCAAATTTAGAAAAGATTTTTGCTGAATACAAACGATTTAGAAGATCTTTCTTATTTGGAACCGGATACCGAATGCATTGAAGTGCTTGATTAAGGGGTTTGTAGTTGGTAACTAACCGTGGAGTACCACGCTCAATTTCAGATTGCTTGTTGACATAGAAGGCAGAACAAGACCAAGGACTCTTGCTCTTCCTGATGAGACCCTTAGCAAGGAGATCAGCAATTTCTTTTTGACAAAAGGCAAGAAGTTCACCACTCATTTGAATTGGGCGAGCTTTGGTTGGGATATATATATATATAGGGTTTTATACATGTTATGTTGTAGGAAAGTTGTACTGTCATGTTACTCTACTACATTTCATGTGGGTCCCACTCAAAAAGAAAAAAGAAAACAAGGTGGGGCCATCACCTTTTGTGAGAGTAACATGAGATGACAACTTTCCTACAACATGATATATATAAAACCCATATATAATATATATATATATATATATATATATATATTCTATGAAACACCGACACTTCAAAAACTCTGACGTGTCATGTCCAACACTCTGACACTTCCCGACACTCTAATATGCGTTGTAGAGACTCAAAAAAAGTTTCAAAGGTTGCGTTGCGTTTTTAGTTCTAACTATTAGATTCATTGGATTACGATTACCATTTATTGAGTTTAATATAAATATTTGGGATATCTTATGTTTCTTTATAAAATTGATGAATATTATAAGTTTAACTTTGTTTTTTGTTAAATTATAGAGTATTAAATATAATATACATTACATAAATTAAAAATAATATTTAATATCAAAACGTGTCCAAACGTATTGAAATCTAATATTTTTTAAAATTAACGTATTGAAGTGTCGTATCCGTGTTGGTATCGGTGCTACATAGTATAAGTATAAGTATATATATATATATATAGGTTCGAGTGTAATGCACCTGAAATTAAAAAAAAAAAAATTATTTTAAATGCATTAAAAAATAAAAGGAAATTTACATCCTTCTCATCATTATTAACACATTTGAAATTGTTATAGATATAATTTATCTTGCAGTATTCCTCTTTTACTCCACAAAGAAGAATAAGGTATTTATCTTATAATCCCATATTCATAATATTTTTCTTTTAATTTTTTAACTAAAATTAAAACTTTTTTAATTATTATAATATATTTTTCTTTATTATTTATATTTGTTTTTTTCCATCATGGGCAATGAATAGAAAGTTTAGCCTCTTGAATAGTGAACAGGCTTTTTGACTTTAGTAATCTCATTTTCATAAGGTTTTACCGGAATAATTTCTTGGTCAAACATATTACTTATAAAATGAATAATGACGCGGTATTGTGGCAATTACTTTAGGACGTGATACTTTAGCAACCGCGTCATTTGCATTTGTTTCTGACTGGAACGTGATATCCTGGCAATCACGTGCTATTCCCAAGCGCACCGGACACAAATAGGACGTGATTGCCAGGGTATCACGTTCCAGTGGTTAGGAACAAATGCAAAGGACGCGGTTGCTAAAGTGTCACGTCCTAAAGTAATTGCCTCAGTACCGCGTCATTATGCATTATATAGGTAATATGTTTGATCAAGAGTAGTTTTATCTCCTACACACTCATCGAATATTGTGATATTCATTTTTCTTTTTTTCCTTTTTTCTTTAAATGGTGGGTCCCACCACGTATGTGTCACAACATGAGAGAAGATCTCTCATTCAACATAAGATTAAATGAACCCTTCTGATTTTGTTCGGTGCTTGTTGGTTGGGTTTGATGTATACATAACGGAGCTAGCTAAGCTAATTTAGGAATAAGAAACAGAAGGAGAGAGGTGAAGGTGGTGGTCATAGCAAGACTAGGATTTTAGAGAGAGAAAAAGAAAGAAGGGGATTTTAGAGAAGAAAAGGGCAACTTTTGACTGGGATTTTCTGTGCTCTTTTTGTAGAAGAATGGAATGATTGGTCTGAGGCTTATAGTTTGCTGAACTCTTCTGTTGTTACAACAGGCGCACGAGTTATTACACGGATGTTATGAAAATTGGACCGGGTGGGTCGATCTGGAATCGGTAAATCGATTATATAATCAGTTCGGTTGAAGCAACGGACCGGCTATGCATCAGAACTAGTGCGACCCAGCCAGTTTTCATGAAAATCGGTGACCAGGCCCGGTCCAAAAAAAAAATTCCAATTTTTTTTAAAAAAAAAAAATCATAATGAACATATTTGAATATTTTTTTGTTTGTTAACTTACATAAGTTATGTACCTTCAACACTAATATTATCTTAATTGGCTTATTTATCGAAGTTATGTACCTACAACACTAATATTATCTCAATTATGCACTATGCAGAAATTTTTGATTTGATTTATAGTTAGGGATGTCATTTTCTTAACCTAAAGTCTCGTATTACGATGATTATATATATATATATATATATATATATATATATATATATTGGTAAACCGATGATTATGTTTTTATTTGATCTTTTTTGTATAATAATATGTGATTTATTATTTTTTATATTAAAATATTTGAAATTTTTACCATTTTTTTTTAAATATTTGAGTATGTTTATAATTTTTTAATATAAATTATAAAATTGCATATAATTATCGGGTCATACGGCTGAATCAGTAACCCACTGGTTGAACCAATGACCCAGTACCTTGTTGGGTCAATGACCGAGCCGATTTTAATAATATTGCTATGAAGTCATGCCAGAAAATCTCGTTGCTTTTGTTTGAAAGGAGGTGAAAAAAAAAAGTTTACGTACACACTTGCGAAACACTTGTCCAAGTATAAGTTCGTGTCAGCAATTTCTTTTTTTTTTTTTTTTTTCTTTTCAAGATGGACCTTATCTCTTTTTCTCTTGGCCGGAGATCTCCAACTATTCTTGCGACACGAAAATCGGAGAGAAAGTGGCAAAAGAAGAGACTTCATTTATCCAAAAAAAAAAAACACTTCTCCTAAGGAGAAGTCTTTTTCCATATATATATATATATGGGGAAGGATATACTTACCACTAAAAAATTTATATCTTTACAACCAACTTAATTATAATTGATTTCCGTCAATCTAACTGTTATTATTTATTGGAATTAATAATTAATTAATAAATACGACCTGATAATTTTCAATAAATGCTAACCGTTAGATTGATGAAAATCAATGGTGATTAAGTTGATTGTAAAGGTGGTAAACTTTTTTGGTTGTAAGTATATCCTGCCCCTATAAATATATATATTTTACAATTAATTATTTTTCGCTTAGAATCTATTTTTCACGGTTGATTTCCGTCAATCCAACGATTGTGATTTATTATATCATATTTATTAATTAGTTAATAATTTTAGTAAATTATAATTGTTGAATTTACAGAAATCAATGATGAAAAAATAGGTTGTAATATATATATATATATATATATATAGAGAGAGAGATAAAAAGCATGTGGATTTGTGTTATATATAATATATATATATATATATATATATATATATATATATATATATATATATATATATATACAAAAAAAAACACCAGACTTCCATCCAAGATGCAAATAGGATTGAAAAAATTCACAGCCACACCGATCATAACTTAACAAAATTCATAAATGAGATTATAAATTCAAAGTGAATATCTTACCACCTCCAATTTTCGCTGAGCCTTCAGTCATGGTGGTGTCTTCAGTCATGGTTGTCTAGTCAATTGCCTCCTAGTATACTGTCTTATAGCGTGATTAGCTATAAAAGTTTTAGAACCAGTTCCCCTTATGAATAAATTCTCAAAGCTATCCACACCTGTAGGACAGACAAAAATTTGCTTAAAAGAATCCTCATTTGCGACACCCATTTGCGACACAAAAAAAACAAGTAAATGACCTTCTCTGTGCTATCCAACTTCTGTATATAGTATAAGAAAAGTCTAAATCAATTTTTTTTAAATGAAAAAGGGCAACAATTATACTCTTACCACATAAAATTTTAGGGTTATATTATGATCCCGGAGCATGAGCTCCTTTTCCCAAAAAATAAAGAAAAAAGGATTGGGAGGAGATTTAGAAAAAAGAAAGGGGTATAAATGGAAAGAAAGTTTCCTTTTATGGTAAAGGACCATCAAATAATAGTGTGGTCCTGAAGCACTTTAAAAAAATCCGTGATATTCTCAAGGTCCATGTGCCGCGTTCCATTCCATCAGTCACCTGTCACTTCACTGGCTCTACAAAATTTAAAGGATGCGGCTGCCCTGCTATCATTTCTCAACGTGATTCACTGCATGCCGCGTCGTTATGCATTGATCTGGTATTTCATTTGAGTGTGAAACTATTCCGGTGATAGTTTCTACAAAGCACTCTACTAGGGTCAAAAAACCCTCTTTTTGTGTGTAAGAAAATGTTTTATCTCATGTAAAATGGGCTTTTTGACCACTGTAGTCCTTTATTAGTAATTATTTACCGAATTGCCCTCGCTTATATACTATTACAAAAATTTAACCTTCCAGAAAAATAAGACAATCATTTAGAAAAATAAGACAATCATTTTCCTACAACATAAAGAGGTATAGGTCCCACCTTTTTTTTCTCTCTCCTCTTACCCATGGGTCTCACTTATAATTTTATTTCTACAACATAAGACAATCATTTTCCTACAACATAAGAAAAATATTTTCCAAAAATTTATTATCTTTCAGCCCCACCACTACTAATTATTCAGTAGTCTCTTTCTCGTAAATAGAAAAATATATTTTATTTTTATCTCTCTCCTTTGTGTTTTTTCCCTATCAATTTTTTCATTTTTTATATTTTGGGAAGGGACCACCATATTCTAGATCCACCAAACAAATTTCTCTCATTAGAAACAGCACGCAATTATCCTTTCACTTAAGGTTGTTTGGTAGAGGTTGAACTTTTTTATGCCTGAAAATCATAATTTCCATAAATATGCCAGGAAAATAAATTTCTTGAGAAAAATATCGTTATACCAAACCTAGGTAAATAGAATTATCAAATATCTTTCCCCATAATTCAAAACTTTTCCTTTTACCAAACGTCACCTTCAAAAAAGAGGAGATGCACCTGTATATCATAACCATGACTAATTTTACATTGCATAGTAATTCATAATAAGTACAATGATTCGTATAGTGGATACATTGTTATACACTAATGATAACAGCAATTGAGACATAAAAGACATGTAGAAGTGCATAAAGTTTGGGAATGATGGTGTGTAAGTGATATGATTATGCAGTTGGGTAAGATGCTTGCATTGCTATGCCACAGAGTCCTTCAGCAGCATCCACACCCCTTTGCATCCTAATGTACCCTTCTTCACCCCATTGTGTTCCCCATGAGTTCTTCACCAACCAATACTTAGTCCCATCACTACTAACACCATAACCCACAGCAGTGACACCATGATCCAACTCAGTTCCACATGAACCTGTGAACACACCACTTTTGTAAAATTGAAAGTCAGAGCCACTGGCATCTATGGCAACTGAAATTGGTTGATTTGCCACTGCTTTTTGGAGAGCCTGTTCATTGTTGGCAGGCACATCCTCATACCCAGTAATGGTAGCAGCATGCTTGGCTGCTTCATTTGCATTGCATGTTCCATCCACACCCTCATAAGGGTAGTTAGCTTCAGTGTTAAGTCCATGATTTTGCATGATGAATTTAAAAGCATCATCCATAAGACCACCCTCACAACCTTGGTCTGCACCCTTTGTGTCACAATCAACAAGTTCTTGTTCTGATAAAGATATCAATTTTCCATTACTCAGCATATTGATACCTTCAGTTGCTGCAACAGCAGAAAATGCCCAACAACATCCTACAAGGTGAATTTGAACTAGTGTTAGCTAGATGACAATTCAACCCATCATGACTTGTGAGATTCAATGAATTATGAGATACTTACCACATTGGCCTTGGTCCTTGATGGGTGTCACTGCTCCTTTCTGTCTCCAATCCACTTTGGATGGTACTGCAGTCACATTTTCATACTTAAAAGTGGTTGTCCTTGTGATTGGGGAACACATATGTCCCTTGAATCTATTTCTGGGTGCTATGAACTCCTCATTGGTGAGGTCTGCAAATTGGTTAATGCCAAGATCGTAAGGTTTTTTGCCAGCACTGTTGAAAGCTTCAATGTAATTGACATTTTCCTGAAATATCATGAAACGCTTTTCCCTTTCTTGGGGGTCATTATAGACTTTGCCATAGCGAGCCATCCATTGCTCATGCCTCTCGTACATGGTAGCATCTTGGAGAGTGCGAGATGTGACCTGAAAAGCCAAGAATCCCATGCATAAAAGCAATGCCAGTGAAATATGAGACAACTGATTTTTGGAAACCATGGTAGATTATATAGTGTGGCGATGATTGCAACAACTGCTTAAGGTTGATCAGTGAAATGTGAGAAAGATGTGTTGTGCTTGTACTCAAGATTATTTGAATTTATAGGAAAATTGATGTTGAATTTTATATTAATGTTGTAGTTTTCAACTGAAACCATAAAACACTTTTCTCCGCTGCGTAGCTGGGAGAAATTTCTGAATAAGACCCTTGTGTCTGGGAGTTGTACTCTTAAAGCAGAGGTTTCTATATAAGGTGTTCAAGCACTTTTAAAAGGGACGCCGTGTGCGTATTAGAAAAGTTTGTATTTATAAAAGCAAAGGTTTGAAACTATTATTAACTTCATGTATCATGCAATTTGCCAACGCATAACTTCATCAATTTGGATGATAATAAACGAGGGATCACCAACTAAAATGTCACGCTTCTACAACTTTTTTATCTAAACGCCACAGGAACAGTTATTTCTCAATCTGCCACAGGGCAAGTTCGCTACCCGGTGGATAATAAGTACCAAGTTTAAAATATATATATATATAGGGTTTAGCGGATGTACAGTGACTGCACGTAAGGATTGGTGCAGTCATATAAAACTATGTCATTTTGTAGTGTGAAAGCATTAAATATGGGGAATATAACCATACAAAAATGGAAATAAATATAAAGAATTAATTGTGGAGAATCTAAACATATTTTATATAATTAATTTTGAACGTGAACTTCCTTTATCTCACCCTAAACGACGTAGTTGTTAAGTGACTGCACCAATGCTTATATGCAGTCACTTTACAAATCATTTTGCCATATATATACAGAGGTTTGAAGTTCGCTATCCTCTGTAACGAACTTGATGTCCACCAAAAACGTGACACGTTAGCAAATCAAGTTCGCTACACCGAGTAGCGAACTTGCCACCGTGGCAGATTTAGAAATAACATTATTCGCATGGCATTTAGATAAAAAAGTTGGTGAAATATGACATTTTGGTCGTTGTTCCATAAACGAGACACCGAGCTTTAAATTATTATTTCTTTAGGACTGAACTTGAGACTAGTAACTAAACAAGCTAAGTAAAAAGATTCATTTAAGATAGATTTGGCCTCATAACTAGTTTTTTTTTTTTTTCTTGGTAAGCTCTAGTTAATTTTAACAAGTTATGCTAAATTCACAGCTTATGCCTTCTTAAACCGAGTAATAGAGCA
Source organism: Gastrolobium villosum (assembly GCA_032173675.1). NCBI lineage: Eukaryota > Viridiplantae > Streptophyta > Magnoliopsida > Fabales > Fabaceae > Gastrolobium > Gastrolobium villosum. The sequence continues at coordinate 46,872 of JAVKPL010012278.1, read as the reverse complement.
TCTTATGGATGGATAAGTACATATTAAAAAATCGAAACTTATTACATAAAACTTTTTTAATGACATACGGATAAGAGGAAGTAAATTAATTTCTTTCTTTGTTACAAAATGTCAACAGCCTTGTACGTGCTAGAAAAGCTCTTCCACCACTATTATATACCTATTTATATATCTATTTATATAATATATAAAAGTTCTTCCACCACTATTTTGACATAATAGTTTTCTAATTTTTTTATTTTATAACTATCTTTTTTAATTTTTATTTTTTCATTTATATCTTTTTTGAGATTTTGTTTTTTTCAAGCCTTTTTAATTTTCTAAATAACAAAGAATATTGTTCATATAAACTGACTTGGAATTCAACATTCATTTCTCATTTTTATTGTATGACTTTCTCTGCTTATTATTTTGATTAAATCTTAATTGTTGTTATATACAAATTAATTTGGTATAGATTATGATTTGAGAAATTCATTAATTTTACTATTCATGTAACATCTCGAACGTTGATAAGGGCGGGGAGTGATCGCCGGTGTAAAGAGGCACGGACAAGGAGCGGCTCCTGACATGCTTCCAGTGGGAGGTTACATGCATGAATGAATCGAGTCGACACCCGAAAGAAAGGGATTCCAAAGACTGTGCAAGTATGAGACTGTACAATTTGGAATAGCTTATAAGAATTAATTAGTACTACCTATTCTAACAAGATGCATATATTTTTCAGTAGCCCAGAACTGAGGAAATCTATAGTTAAATGTGCTTGACTTGGAGCGATTCTGGGATGGGTGACCTCCTGAGAAGTTTTCCCTGGATGTAACGCCCCGTCTGCAGCCGGTTAATTAACATTCATATGATAGTAAGCGCAGCATGCTCAACTTAATTAATGCGGAAGCTAACTAAATAAATTTTTTCTTTTTCCTTATGTATTGCAAACATTTTTACTTCCGTGGCCAAAATAAAACGGACAACATTTCCTCTGTATTTTGGACTACTGGGGATAATTCTCACTATGATAATTTCCACCTGATTGATAGTTTAATATAATCCAGACATATACCATATTACCTAGCCATCAATGGCATAGGCTATCTCAATATCACACTGTCTCAATAATGTTCATGATGTTCCTTATATAATTACATCAAATAAACAAAAGAGACGCAATTAAATAAGTAACATAGACCTGAGCATGCATAACTAACAGCATATACAAACTATCGACATGGCATAGACATCTCCTATGCTCTCAAAAAAAAAGTACATGGCATGTACAACTCAAAATATGGTATGTCAGGTACAAATCTAAGTATCCACAAGACCCTGACAATCATGTCAAGTAATATCTCTCATTTGGCCTCTTGCCACGCGATGCCTCGGCACTATCAGCTCCTGTACCTGAAATGGTGATCCCCATAACACGAGGTGAGATAATATAATTACCTCAGTAAGCTAGGGACCCTTGGAGGGCTCCTCCACCCCTAAGCTCACTTCTGGTATAAACACAGTATAAAAATCCATGCATGCATCAGAATATATATGACAATGCAGTGTGCAATAATATAATCCTACTGGCCAGAGAATATAACAAGTATGTATTACGCAAGGAAACACCATCTTGCAACATACCGTATGAGGAAACACCGTCTCATACTATGCATAAGGAAACACCGTCTTATGCCTCACACAAGGAAACACTGTCTTGTGTGGCACACAAACATACATACATATACATGCAACATATAACAAGTCATATCCACATACCATATAAAAGTACCATCCTCCCTCGGAGTCTGGTGGAACAAACGGGGGATTAACCCCAAGGACCAAAAGCTTACCTCGCGAGCAAAGTCCTTCAATAATTCTCGGGTCCAGAGATTCACAACCACGATCACAACCTAGTTCCAAAAATGTGAATACAATTAGCATATCATTAATCTATCGCAATCATTAAACATTCTCTTTGTTTATTCACTTGATTTATGCCTTAATCAATTTCTTAATGTTCCACATTGATTTCTTAGGGTTTCCCTATCTTAGGGAACGTCCCACAACTCGTCTAAAGTGGTTCCGACTCTAAATTAGTACGAAAACTCATTTTTCGGCAACTTATCCTACACTTGGAATAATTAAAAATGCATATTTTCTCCAAAGGCTTGACCCCAAGGATGCTCATCCATTAATATTTCACTTGACTCCACACTACATCAATAACCACACATAGAACCATAATAAAATTTCCACTCAAATCCTTAAATCATGAAATTCCCACACTTTGTTCATGAGTCAAAACTTCAACTTAGTTAAAGTGGTGGTTTCTATGCTTTTTCTCTATTAAGAACATTCTACTAACATAATTTGTGAAGATATTTACGCTCATTTTCACAACTACTCTTCCAACCATGAAAACCCTCTTTGAATAACCTAAAATACAATAATTATTCATGAAACTACTAAGGGTTTGGATCCCATTACCTTTGGAACTTCAAATAAGGTTGAGAGAGATGATTTTCAAGCTTCAAAGCCTTTTTCTATGACCACCCATGAAGAAATCCGAAAATGGGGGTTGCTTGGGTGAGTTCTTTTCCTCAAATCTCTTAACTCCAACTAAAGCCCATGAAGATGTAAGGAAGATGTAGAAGAATGGGTGTTTGTTCAAGCTTCTTGAGTATTGAGAGGAAAAGAAATGGTGAGGTAGCAAGGAGAGAAGAAAAAAAAACAAAAAAAACCTACGTTGGAGAAGAGAAAGTCGTGGATGAGACGAGAGAGAATGAGAGGAATTGAAGTGTTTTAGTGTTTTAAGTCACATGTACTCATCATGTGGGTACACACTTATCTACCTCACTCACTTAACTCTCAATCTAACTTTAGATATTGGTTTCCAATATTTTTATGGTAATATTTCCATATTTACTTTCACTTTTCGAGTAACTTTATCTACCCTTAACTGTCATTTTAACTCCTTTTTCACCAAAAATGACTTTATTTCTTTTTCTCCTATCTTCCTTATAATTATTCTTCAATATTATGATCAATATCATTAATTCATAATTAAATCCAACACTACATGTGAGGGTTATTATACTGGAAGTGTGCGAGTGAGGATAAAGCACGCTGAAAAGTCAAGTGTTAGTGTGTGAGGATAGTCATTGATTCTTGAAGCGGCCGGATGTTTCAATTCGGTTTAAATATATACTTTTGTGATGCAAGTTCCTCTTGTTATACTTGTCGTTCTTTTCTCATTGCTTTGCATTGAAATTAGGAGTGACAATTTTTAACACGATACAAAAAATTTGTGTTCGGGTCAACCCGTTTTCAAATTCATATCGTGTTTCATTTCGACAAAAACTGATCGAAAAAATTTGTGTCGTGTCGTGTCATATTATAAATAGGTTTTTTGTTTCTTACCGCGGCATGTCAATACGCATAATAAGTAACACGATTTCGGGTTAAATGTAACTTCCTCGTCTCATGCTAGTTAGTTAACATACATATGGTACTAAAACACGGCATAAATTAAATACCTAAGCGAAAGACTTACTTTTAAGCTTAACTGTTAACTTATGTAACTTTGTGAATGAATTTTTTTCCTTTTCTTTTACTTGATGTATCGCATTGCAAATAACTTTTTCCATAAAATTATAGATTATACAGTCTCATACATGCACAACAAACTTACTTATTAATCTTGTGACCGTAAGCAACAGTCAAAGACCGTTGACACAAGTTGTCGCACAAATTAATAAAATAAGGTTTCTGAAAATTTGTAGTAGAGCGTCAACCTGAGTCGTCTCTCAAGGAAATCGCAAGGATTAAAATCTCATATTAAAATATAAAATAAAAGGGGAGCGGGTTTTGTTCGCTTTGAATAAGAATTAAAACAGAACGTAAAAATTGAAATTGGAATTTGTAAGTAAAAATAACCAACCAAAGGTTATGATTCCTAAGACGTCTTTCCTCAGATAAAAAGGTACCAAAATCGTAATTGATCTCAATTGAATCAGAATCCTTGTTTTCAATTGAGAACCCTCTCTAAGCGATCGCTTTGATCAAATACAGTGTTTCACTCTTACAATCGCAGAGTATTATCCCGTTTGACTTAAGGTCATAGGGTTAATCAAATCTGATGATTAATCTCCTTCCATAATCGCAATCGTGAATCTCAGATTGAATATCCACAATCGCACAATATCAATATGAGTTTGGAAGAGAAAAGAATCTGGTTTAAAGCAAAGGTTCAGATCCTCTAGACTCTTCCATGGAATCCATTACCCTTAGGTTGATTAAAGGTTCTTAGCCTCGCATGGCCAAGGTAAACATAATTAAAAATTAAAAAGAAGAAGAAGATGAAGAGATGAAGAACAGAAAATGTAGATTGATCCTTCAAAGAAAAGCTGTCAAATGTACAAACTCCAAATCGAAGAATGCCGACAAGTTTCCTAAACGAACCCTTTTAATCCACATCACAACCGGGTTAGGGTTCAACTAATTTTGGCCCACAATAATAAAATAAACAAAATCAGAACTAAAACAATGGCTTTGGGCCTTAAACATATTGGGTTCTAATTTAATTTACAAGTCCAAACGGCAAAATAAATCTCTAGCAAAACATGTCCATCTCGCGCTTAGATTTCGACCTTCTTTTCGTCCGAATTGGGCTTCAGTAGCTGAAATAGCGATAGTATCCCTTTCTGTTTGCTGCAAAACGCAACAAGAACATAGTTAATCGGACATCTGTAGAGTGAGATATGGCCAAAATACGAAAGTAGTGTGAGTCTAGAAAATTCTGACAAAAGTCAATTAAACTAATTAAAATTTAGAATTCTGATTTGACCCAAAAGACCTTTATTGAACTCAAATAAATCCTAAAAATACTAACCAAGAGTAATAAATAAGTGTAACAAAATATGCGTTATCAACCGTCAGGGTATGACAAAATATGCCAACCTTGACAGAGTCACACAGACAGCATTTTCAGTGTAAACTAGACAATCTAGGGATTAAATCCCACTCTTATACATAATCACTATCAATCAGAAAAGTCCAGTACACATATATATAACAAATAGCCTATACAGTAGATCTAGAACCAATCCATGGATTCAATCAACTATTGGCTCTGTGCCACTACACCTCTAATCTAACATGATATTATACAAATTTATACATGCTTGCATGTATGGTCTGTCCCAAGCCAGGATAAATGAGGAGGGTTGGCGTCAGGTTTTGCGAACCGGCCGTAAAAAACATCTATATTTTTATGTGATTAACCTATATGATTTTTCGTTGGGGCGTACCCTTCATAGCGACGCGTTGCATCGGGCCCCGAGTGTAGCGAAAAATGGGCTAGGGTCCTTGCCACAAGGCAAGGCGCTGCATCGGGCCCGGGGTGTAGTGAAATGTGGGCTAGGATCCTTGCCCCAAGGCAAGGAGCCAGGTCTTCACCCGGATTTGGTGAGAAGTATGCCAGGGTCCCAACACGCAGATGGGCGAGCGTGGCGGGCAAGCACAGCCCAGGGTTAAGGATGAGATTGGGCAGCTGGAACATACGAACCTTAACGGGTAAACTGAGGGAGTTGACAGATGTTTTTGCTAGAAGAAAAGTGAATATTGTTTGTTTGCAAGAAACTAAGTGGGCTGGAGAAAAGGCCAAGGAAGTGGATGGAACTGGTTTCAAGTTATGGTACACAGGTACTAACAAGAGTCGAGATGGTGTTGGAATTATGATCGATAAAAGTTTCAGAGATAAAGTTGTGGACGTCAAAAGGAAATGCGACAGAATTATTCTGGTTAAGCTTGTTGTAACAGCCCGTTATACACCGGTATTGTTAACATTAATTATGATATTAAGCGCAGTTACAATCACAGCAATTCATTTATAAAAATGAGAATAAACTTTTTCCGATTATTACGCGAACAGTAAAAGTATAAAAAAGCGTAATAATAAAAAGCTGTGATTGTAACTGAAACACTAGCGGAAGACTTACTTAACTATTTATACACTTTATTTTATCACATACAATATACTAAGGGGTTCCCATAAACCCACTTAGCCAATTCCTCACTTTTTACGTTTTTACCACTTAACCAGATTTGCTAATTTGTTTTTCTACGAACACAAAATAAAAATCCAAACTTAAACTCCAGGTTATCTTTTTTCCTTATTTAATTATCTTTCTAACAAGCTATCACACACTCAATTCCGAGCTCGTGAGCTCCGGTTATCGCCGTTTGAAGTTGGACAAACAACATTGCCTATCAACTCCAAAATAGCCTAAAACCTCCAATCTTCACGGAATAAACTGCACCTAACCGCCCAGACAATGACTCTCAAACTTTTACACCATAAACTAGACACCACAGACTTCGATTTGATATATCGTATGCTTAATTTGACCAAGTAACGAAGCGGGAATTAATTTCCCAAAACTGCTTCAAATCTGCCCACTAAACAGGACAGAACAGGGCAGAATATGACAACAGCCCCCATGGGCTGCGCACAACACCAATGATCCTAGGCTTTTGACACAACGTAGGGGACATCTTAAGCTTCAAAATAGCGTATGGCACATCCCAATCGGACCACTATGGAGAGAGATACGCTCTCCCAAAGTTCACCCAAAAACTGCCAATTCTACATAAAATTCGCTAGAGTTTCCTTTGTATTTCCTAAAATCCCCAAATTGGCATAAGCTATTTAACACCACTAATACACCTGAAATCCAGCAAAATCCAATGGGTGGCACACACAAGGACCAACAACGCCTTGGGGCACTTACAACCCAATCCGATTTATACTTAAAACATAAGCAGTTCACTTTCAAATCTTTTATAGTTTCAATCACCAACTTCAATTTCATGCATATATCATCATACAGATAATCATAAACCTAAAGTAGGCCTAAAGCCCTTCCATCATAATAAGCATACACCCATGGTATATTTACAATACTGAATTACAATTACACTTACATTTTAACTTCAATTTACAATAATACACATATTACAACTTTACTTAACAAATGAATTCATAACTAAAATGACATGATCATGGATAACTAATGACAACACTTCATGATCTTCCTATGGGCCTCTTGCCCGCCACTCCTGTGCCACTGCTACCTCCTGAAATAGATGCCCCGAGACGGGGTGAGATATACGAATATATCTCAGTAACCAAGAGGTTCTGGAGAAAACTCCGCCCAATGGTTCACTTCGATGTATATCATTAATATAAAACACCATCACTGTTATAAAATGGGATAAAGTAAGGGATTTAGAGAAAAGGGGTGATATCAGAAAATAACTACGACATGCGGGATGGTAGCTACCAATACCACGCCATGTCTTCGGCTATACGCCTATGGGTACTACCCCTGGCGTGTTCAGAGAACAACCCACCAAGGTACCCCTTCCAACCATATAAACCCGAGACTACCTAGTGTGCTCCTATCCGGATAACACACCACGACCCTGGGTCAACTGGAACTCCCTCTCGGAGACCTATCCAGTGGCAGTCCGGAAAACTTGCCCGAAGGCTAAAAATATCTACTGGCCAGAGATCTGGTACATAAGTACCCACTGTGATAATGCATATGCATGCTCATGCTGTTCTACACTACTCATACACACTTCCTACCATTGCCATCAACTAGCAAGGTGGAACACAAAAGGGGAACAAGCCTCAGTACCAAGAGGTTACCTTTCTTTTTATCCGTCCACTGAGCTCCGCAGAAACTCCACTTATAGCTTGATACACAGGGAATGCCTACACAGAGGACAATTCCACACACTTAGAACTTTAAACCACTCATGAATTTCAAAATAGCATGTGTAAATCACATCACTTACCTCAACCCATTTGGTCCAGGACCAACGGCAATCCACTGTTTCACTGTTCCAAGTCTAAATCCACGTACGGCAACCTATACAACCATGTATAGCCGTCAGTTTCAGTCCAAATACTTCAAAACGCGAAAACGTCAAATTTCACCTCACCATTATGTAGGGTTCGGCCAACTTAGTGTTAATTTAGGTTTTATTTTTCTAAATTTTCTTTCTCATTTTATTACACTTACTTAGGTTACCAAAAGGCCAGTTCAATCGCCGTCTTTCCATTTTACGACTTTTACGCAACGTTTTGCGAAATATTTCACTTTAGGCACATTAGGCCAATTTCAACACTTATTATTTTTGCATTGATTCTTCCACATGCCAATCACCACACAACCCTACTCATTACCTTTTCAACACACAATACATCACTAAAATTTTCCAAAACATTCATTCCCCAATTTACCTCAAATGGCCGAATTCTCACTAGTTCACATACAATGAATTTCTATCAATTTTAACCACTCCACACCTCATATCATCCTATTATATCGTCATATAATCATACAACCACTCACCAATACACTCCTAACAAATTTTCAAAGTTCAAAGTCTTGACACCTCAAAATTTTACTAAGTTAAAAATCAACATTTTTCACCAAAAATTTTCATAGCATTTCTAGCTTTAATACATCATTCTAAGGCATTATCCTCTAATAGACATTTTCCATTTGAGCTATCTAACACCACATATCACAAAATCCCTCTTTAGGATCAATAATCAAAACTCAAAAATCATCCAATGAAATGTTGAAATAACTCACCCAAATGCACGGCATATGGCTCCACCTAAGTATACTCCACCATTGGAGCATGAAAAAGCTTCATGAACATCAAAAATCCTCACAAAACCGCAACTAAAATGGGGCTAGATCTCCTCACACACTCACTTTCAAGGCTAAACAAGGCTACCAATGGATTCAGAAGGTGTTTTCCATCAAGATTCAAGACAAGAATCGTTGGATTCGGTGGAGAAATGGCTAAGTTATGGCCAAAGGAAATTTTTCACAAAAATGGTGGGGAGTAGGGCTGTTCATGCGCACAAAGGAGAGAGAAAGGGAGGGAGGATGGTGATGAATAGTAACCTTAGGTGTTTTAAGTGACTTAAGTGGGAACGGGTCCCACGCGATTTAAAACTCATCCGAATTTCTCTCCGATTTCCACTAAACGTCCTCAAATTCAAAACCTATTTAGAAATTCTAATTTTTAATATTAACTAAACTCCTTTAATTATACTCACTCAGATGAATCCGGAGCTTTCCGGTTGTTCGGGGAAAACACTATTTTAAGCTACAGCGCGCGCCGTTGGCACGCTTCCACAAACTGACTTAAATTCATGAAATATTATCAGAAATCATATTTCTTATTCCTATGGACCATTTAAAATTCATATTTGAAACCTAGAGCTCAAAATTCCACTGGCACGTTTTACGGTGCAATCTGACTGCGATATTTTTACCCGCGAAAAACACTATTCACTGATTTTTCTGAAATTTGCCTATCCACTCAATTTTCCATTCTGAATCCATTTTCAGGCTTATTTTTATCATTTGAGACCTTCTGCTCAATTTTTATCTTCCTAGGGTTGCATGTTGGCTAATTACTGTTTTGCCCTTTCTTTGTATTTTGGCCTAATCTTTGAGATTTTCACTAATCCTTCAATTAATTACTCACTTAACACTTTAATTACTTAATTTAGAATTGTGAGGTGTTATACTTGTTGTGGGTGATTTAATCCTGAATATCCTCAGTGTGTATGCACCCCAAGTTGGATTGCAACCAACTGACAAAAGCCAATTTTGGGAAGACTTGGAGGAGGTTTTGAGGGGAATATCTCGAGAGGAGAAGATTTTCTTAGGAGGAGATCTAAATGGTCATGTTGGTAAAAGCAATGGAGGTTTTGATAGAATCCATGGAGGTTTTGGTTATGGGACGAGAAACGAGACTGGAGAAGATATCTTGAGTGTTGCACTAGCCTACGATTTGATGTTAGTGAACACCTTTTTTCAAAAAAGGGAGTCACACCCAATCACTTATCATAGTGGCCAAAATCGTAGTCAGATTGATTTCTTTCTGGCTAGAAGAGAAGATAGAATTTCTTGTGTCGACTGTAAAGTCTACCTTGGAGAGTGTGTCGCTACGCAACATAAGCTGGTAGTCTTGGATGTTCGGTTCAACAAAGTACTTACAATGAAGAAGAGGGCTCAGAACCCAAGGATAAGGTGGTGGAAGCTTAAAGAGGAAGAAGAGAGAGAGTTCAATGAAAGAATGTTGCACGATGGACCTTGGGAGTTTGATGGAGAAGTAAATGTAATATGGAATGAGATGGCTAAGTGTATTCAAAATTTGGGAAGAGGGTGTTGGGAGAAAGTAAAGGAAGTGGATTTCATACAAAGGAAACATGGTGGTGGAATGGAGAGGTGCAAGAGGCAATTAAACATAAGAAGGAGTGCTTTAGATCTTTGCATAAAAGTCCTAGTGAAGAGAACTTGCAAAAGTTTAGATTGGCGAGAAAAAATGCAAAGAAAGCAGTGCGAGAAGCTAGGGACAAGGTTTTCGACGAGTTGTATAAAAATCTTGGGAACAAGGATGGTGAAAGAGGTATTTATAAACTTGCAAAGATAAGGGATAAGAAAAGTAAAGACCTCACCCAAGTTAGATGCATCAAGGATGAAAATCAAAAACTTCTGATGAGAGATGAAGATGTAAATGAAAGATGGTTGAACTACTTTAACAAGCTGTTTAATAGGGATGGAGATACATGCGAGGTGGACTTGGAGGACGCGTATGATGATATGAATAGAAGATTTGTACGCAGAATTAATACACGTGAAGTCAAGGAGACTTTAAAGAGGATGAAGACTAATAAAGCCTTGGGGCCTGATGGTGTCCCTATTGAAGTGTGGAGAGGCCTAGGGGATGTGGCAATAAAATGGTTGACCAGTCTTCTTAATAAGATTCTACAGACAAATAAGATTCCTGATGCTTGGAGGAAAAGTATGATTGTGCCTATCTACAAAAACAATGGAGATATACAGAATTGTTCAAGCTATACAGGCATTAAGCTAATGAGCATACTATGAAGTTGTGGGAGAGGGTTATTGAACATCGCTTGAGGAGAGATACCAAGGTTTCTATAAATCAATTTGGATTTATGCCAGGAAGATGGACCATGGAAGCCATTTTCTTGATGCGACAACTTACGGAAAGATACTGAGAAAAGAAGAAGGACTTGCATATGGTGTTCATAGACCTTGAGAAAGCATACGATAGGGTTCCAAGGAAAGTTTTATGGTGGGTTCTGGAGAAGAAAAAGGTTCCATCAAAGTATGTGAAGGCAATCCAGGATATGTACGATGAGGCTACTACATGTGTAAAAGCTTGTAACGGAACATCAAGTTATTTTCCTATCACGGTTGGTGTACACCAAGGGTCGGCTCTAAGTCCTTATCTTTTTGCCTTAGTTATGGATGAACTAACAAAATATATTCAAGAGGAAGTGCCATGGTGTATGCTTTTTGCAGACGATATTGTGCTTATTGATGAGAACAAGGAGGGTGTTAATAGAAAACTTGAATTGTGGAGAAGCACATTGGAATCCAAAGGATTCGCATTAAGTCGAATCAAGACTGAGTATCTGAAGTGTGAGTTTTCTCTGGTACGAGATGGGGACCAAGAGTCCGTGCATTTAATTGGTCAAGAGGTACCCAAAAAAGATGCCTTTAAATACTTGGGCTTCATTTTACAAAAAGGTGGAGAGATTGATGAGGTTGTAAATCATAGAATCAGAGCATGGTGGATGAAATGGCGCAGTGCATCTGGGTTTTTGTGTGACCGCAAAATTCCCCTTAAGTTAAAAGGAAAATTCTATAAAACGGCAGTAAGACCGGCAATGCTATATGGAGCGGAATGCTGGCCAGCACATAGGCAACATGAGCATAAGATGGGAGTAGCAGAGATGAGGATGTTAAGGTGGATGTGTGGTTACACAAAGATAGATAAGATAAGAAATGAAGATATTCGACGAAAGGTCGGAGTAGTACCGGTTGCCGAGAAGATGAGAGAACATAGATTGAGGTGGTTTGGGCACGTGATGAGAAGGCCCCTGGATGCTCCTGTAAGAACAGAAGTTTGTTACCAAGAGCTCAACACAAAAAGAGACAGAGGTCGGCCGAAACTTATTACTTGGGGGAAGGTAGTAAAACAAGATTTAATGGAGTGGGATATAGATTGGCGAACGGTGTGTCTTAGAACGGAATGGAGAAAAGCTACAAGTATGGTGGAGGGTTAGACCCGTGGTTATTCCTATGTTCCAGATGGTCCCTTTTTAGTTCTTTTCCCATTCATTTCCCCCACTTCTTCTTGTCCCTTTCTTTTTCACTTTTATTTATTTATATATACATACATATATATATATATATATTATTATTTTTTGTTTTTTTGTTTTTTTCAACAATTTTATATCTTTCATGTGAGTTCATCTACCACCGACCCCAATTAATTTGCGATAAAGGTAATGTTGATGTTGATGCCTGACTATGGAGAGACATTGAATCACTCAAAGGGTGTGTCCCTTCAGCCTTTTCATTTATGGAGAAACATTAAACTATTCAACAAATGTGTCCCTTGAGCCTTGCATTAAAATGGAGAGTTCTAACCCCTTTCGGGCTTGAGCCAAGCATTAAAGAAGGAACAACTCCCAACACTTTTTACTCCACAAGGCCATTAGCTTTGAGCTTGAGTCTCTCCACCTTGCCGCTTTGGGGATTGTTTCCAACCACAATAATGACTCTTTAGTTCCATACTCGTTCCAATGTTGTCATTTTCTCCGTACTATTTACTAGCACCACTTCAATGCCGAGAACTAGGGATGTTAATGTTTTTCATTTTTTTAACTTTATTTTCTTTGTTTTTAAGTAAAAAGACTCCAGATTTCATTTTAAAAAATGAAGTTCTTAATAAAATATTTTTTTGGTGTGTCTTCTTGTCTTGAACCGTAGAAAATCCAAGTATGGGTTTTTAAAATATATTTTTTTATGAAAACTCCAAATTCCCAAGTGTGTGGATTTGTCAATTCAAGATAACCAGCTAGAAATTGTTTGCACAGTATTAATGTGTCTTTAATCAAAACTGGTTTTCAACTTCGCTAGTTCTGCACAATTTGTCAAATTTGATTTGTAAGATGCATAATAACTTTAGCAACTGTCTTGTAGAAACTAACGGGAAAGGACTTTGTTGTCAAGTTTACATTGGATTTTTAAGTATAGATTTGCATATATTTAGTAGGGTCAACCAATTCGACCACTGATTTACTGATTTACTTGTTGAACCAGTGACCCAATAATCCAGTACCGGAATAATAACATTGTATATAAGCGAGTTAAGCGAGTTTTCTCTGCAAAGTGATGTACTAAGACCCATTAGAGACAGCACACTGCAGTCATCCTTTTACACAGTCACTTAACAGGAGATGCACAACCATGACTAATTTTACATTGCATAGTAATTCATAATAAGTACAATGATTCGTATAGTGGATACATTGTTATGCACAAATGATAACAGGAATTGAGACATAAAAGACGTGTAGAAGTGCATACAGTTTGGGAATAGCGGTGTCTAAATTACATGATTATGCAGTTGGGTAAGATGCTTGCATTGCTATGCCACAGAGTCCTTCAGCAGCATCCACACCCCTTTGCATCCTAATGTACCCTTCTTCACCCCATTGTGTTCCCCATGAGTTCTTAACCAACCAATACTTACTCCCATCACTACTAACACCATAACCCACAGCAGTGACACCATGATCCAACTCAGTTCCACATGAACCTGTGAACACACCACTTTTGTAAAATTGAAAGTCAGAGCCACTGGCATCTATGGCAACTGAAATTGGTTGATTAGCCACTGCTTTTTGGAGAGCCTGTTCATTGTTGGCAGGGACATCCTCATACCCAGTAATGGTAGCAGCATGCTTGGCTGCTTCATTTGCATTGCATGTTCCATCCACACCCTCATAAGGGTAGTTAGCTTCAGTGTTAAGTCCTTGATTTTGCATGATGAATTTAAAAGCATCATCCATAAGACCACCCTCACAACCTTGGTCCACACCGTTTGTGTCACAATCAACAAGTTCTTGTTCTGATAAAGATATCAATTTTCCATTACTCAGCATATTGACACCTTCTGTTGCTGCAACAGCAGAAAATGCCCAACAACATCCTACAAGGTGAATTAGAACTAGTGTTAGATAGATGACAATTCAATCTATCATGACTTGTGAGAATCAATGAATTATGAGATACTTACCACATTGGCCTTGGTCCTTGATGGGTGTCACTGCTCCTTTCTGTCTCCAATCCACTTTGGATGGTAATGCAGTCACATTTTCATACTTAAAAGTGGTTGTCCTTGTGATTGAGGAACACATATGTCCCTTGAATCTATTTCTGGGTGCTATGAACTCCTCATTGGTGAGGTCTGCAAATTGATTAATGCCAAGCTCGTAGGGTTTATTGCCAGCACTGTTGAAAGATTCAATGTAATTGACATTTTCCTGAAATATCATGAAACGCTTTTCCCTTTCTTGGGGGTTATTATAGACTTTGCCATAGCGAGCCATCCATTGCTCATGCCTCTCGTACATGGTGGCATCTTGGAGAGTGCGAGATGTGACCTGAAAAGCCAAGAATCCCAAGCATAAAATCAATGCCAGTGAAATTTGACACAACTGATTTTTGGCAACCATGGTAGCTAGTATATAGTGTGACGATGATTGCAACAACTGCTTAAGGTCGTTGTTTAGTGAAATGTGAGGATGAAGTGTTGTGATTGTACAGAAGATTATTTGTGTTATTTATAGGGAAGTTACCGTTGAATCGTATATTAACATTGGAGTTTTCAACTCAAAGCTTATATCACCTTTCTCGTCTACGTAGTTGTGAGAAATTTCTGAATAAGACCTTTGTGTTTGGGTCTTGGTACTTTGGACAAATTACCTTTCAAGCGGAACATAGACGCTTCAATATAGCGTTAAAGCACTTTTAAATGGGACGCCGTGTGCGTATTGGAAAAGTTTGGAATTATAAAAAACAAAGGTTTGAAAGTATAGTTAACTTCATGCATAATGCAATTTGCCAACGCATAACTTCATCTGTTTGCTCGTTCATTCAATGATGATATAAAGAAGGGTTTTATAATTCTCCTTTAATATGAGAATTTGAGTTTTTCTACACACCTTCGATTTCCGTGTCAACGTGGGTCCTGCACATAATTTTTTTTAACATACGGTCCCACATGTTTTTTTTTTCTACAACATGAGAATTCAATTCTCATGTTGAATGAGAAATATAAAACCCTACTGTTCTGCCTGTGGCAGATGTGTCCAACGTAGGTTGGATGATTGATCTCGGATTCAGATGTTCCTCTCTGGATATCTATAGATTAGGTATCTGGGAGGAACGTGGATCATTGACACTGACCTAGGCGTTTGCCTCCAAGGTGTGTGTGCGTGATATCCAATGATTAGGGTTAGATTGTGTACCTTGTTGCTCCACCTACCTGCCTTATTTAGCCCGGCTCTAGGGTTTGCTTGGGTTGGGCCGAGGTGTAGAGTGGGCTTGAGTCCGGCCCATAACACCTACAAAGAATTACTTTTTATCGTGCACAACAATAATTTGGTTAACATGCACAACAGAAGTAGTCCAATTCATGTTCGTATATTTGACCTCACATACTCAATAAGATTTGAATACAAGACCTTCAAGTTAATAACTGTTAATCAACACAAAGCGTATCCCTTTGAAGACAATTAGGAGGGGGGAAAACAAAAAAGAACAATAAAAATTTATAATCATACCTCGTCCTTTTGCTTTCGCACTTGGTTCAACTGCTTTCTCTTATTTTTTGTTTTGTTATTAGGACATTCATTCTCCTTCTAACAGCAACAAATTTTAATGCGGAATCCCATTCATTGTGAATTGTTAACTAATAAGAAGGCATTGATTCCATCAATTACAAAAAAAATTTAACATCCCAAATATCCCCCCTCTTTTTATGTTTAGCACTTATTTTATGTCAATTATACGTGCTAAATGACATGTGATATTAGCCTAATTTGTCAAACTTATAATTGTTCTTGACTATACTTTTTAGGGTAAAGTGTGTATCATTTTAAATGATGTAAAGTTATGTCATTCTAAGAGAGAGAAAGAGATAGATAAAAGAGGAGAGAGTGTGGACAAAAAAAATATAAAAGTGTGGGTCCCACCTCTTTGTGAGAGTGAAATGATATAAGTTGTGTCATTTAAAAGGACAAACATTTTTGCTACTTTTTATTAAATACATTAATTTTCTTTTATCACCGGTCACTTTTTTCAGATATATTTCGGACACACTAAGAAACGTGAGAATTTCACATATTTGAAATTGCCACAAAAGGTATGTTAGACGGATAAAGTTAATCATGGATTTGGAAGAATGGAGATTTTCATTTGCGTATATCATAGAAATTATGTTTTTAAGATCAAAATTATATTAAATAAAGATAAATATGATAAAGAATGGGAAGGATCCGTTTATAATTTTTTTATTACAAATTACATTAAGTATGACTGGTCATACACTCTTGATTAGTGTGTATGACCGGTCAAACATAGTGCAGTTTGTAAGATTTTATAAACGAATTTTTTGTAAATATAGTCTTTCCCGATAAAGAATACAGTGTAAATTAATAAATGCAAAAGATTACAAAGTTTTTATACTTGATATGATTCTGATCTCTTTTTCATCTTGTTTCAGGTATAAAACAATAATTACAAATACTAAAAGATAAAGGCAGTTGCAAAGGATAAAGATAAATAAAATTAAAGAATTAATCAGAATTAATTCTTGCTCGCTGGCTTGCCTGCTTGCTCCAGTGAGGACGTTTCTATGATTCGCGTTCCTTGGCTCTGCAGCTCGTTGGAGCGAGCAATGCAAGCGAGGAGTTAAAATTTGCTCGTTGAGCAGTAGCGAGCTCTTCAGTGAGTCTTGTAACATCCTCATCTCGAGCCGGTTCAGTTAACACACATATGATACTAAACATGATTAGACTTAACTTACAAAAATGCGATCTAACTTTTTCTTTTTCTTTTATCCATTTCACATGATATATAGCAATGCATAACTTTCATTTAATTTATTTTTCATTTGACGAAAACGAAAATCGGATAGCATAACGACTGTAAACCGAACAAATGGGGATTTAGAAATCCCACACTCAAGGTTCCCTAATAAACAATTAATATTATCCATAATTTCAAAATCTCAAATATCCATAAAGGATCAAATACCCATCCATGGGCTCATGCAAAAATTGGCTCTGTGCCACTAAGGCTAACAGCATGCATAAATTAGCACATACATATATCTGATACTACTTCATCATATAAGCATGCATGAATACACAAAATGTACATGCATTAAGAATGAAGACGTGTACAAAACATATACAGGTCATATACAAAGTAATAGATCAGACATCATGATCCCAAAATAATGAAATACGAAAACAACATAAATGTCCTCCAAAATGTCAGTAGCCTATAGCTACCCAAAATCTGGTCCGTCACAGCACCTCTAGCCACTGGTCGTGTCTCTTCCATGTGAGGGCTGTAAGAACCTGCACCGTTAATTTAGGAAAGTAATTAATTAAATATGAGAATTATGAAATAATTCCATAATTGACCCTAATAATTATGAGAAGGCTTAAATAATTACAGTGAGTGATTAAGAATACTGAAAGTCGTTTTTCTGACGAAAAGTGCAGATACCGGTTCTGCTCCTCGGTACAAATGTGTACCGATGAAGTATCCCGAAAAATTATAATAAGCGCATGAATGTTCCTAGAAAAATATATAGGACTAGGAAAATAAGTTTCAAGTCGAAATAATGAGAACTGGTGCAAGAACGGATACTGGCTATGTAAAAACGCGTATCGAAAAGGTACTACGAAAAATAAAATAAAAATATGAAAAATCTTAGAAAATTGAGTAGGTTCAGAATCCTAAGTTTGGGATTAAAATGCTAAGCGTAGCTATTAGTGATAATACAGTACGATTAAAACTTAAGTGAGCTATATATACCCATTTGGCCCAAAACCCTAGGCCATATTGTGCCTCCTACGTGATTTGTGCTTCAGAATTTTGAGTGTCACCTTGCCACCCTCTTCTTCCTCCATAAAAACATCCAAGAGAGCATTTTTCTTCTTGTCCTTTCACCTAAATATCTTGAGTGGTTGAGAGCAAGCCTTGGTTGCATGTGAGGCTATTTCATTTCTGAGTTTTTAGCTTCTGAGTGTGACGTGTGGGGGCTGACCTTGTGTTTGGAGTTGAGAGAGCCTTGGAGATAGCATTTTTAGCTTCAAGGTGTGGCCTTTGAAGAGTAAAAACCACTCTTGATCACCATTTTCGTGTCCTTATGGAAACAGAACCTTGGAGGCTTATTCGTGGGCCCCAAGAAACATTGTTGCTTCTGTTTTGAAGCCTTGGGTATGTTCCCTACCTTGATCATGAGTTTTCTTTGTTTAAAGGTTAAGTCTTGGCATGTTAATGAGTTTAATGAGTAACCAACCTGAACATGAACCTAAAAAGAAATAAAAATGCATGCTTGGACGTTGGATTGAGTTAAAAACCCAACCTTGGGAGTGATATCTCGCGAAATGCAGAAACTGCATTCTATCACGAAATATTCGGATATGATATCCAGATATTGATATCTGGATATGGGGTCTTGAGATATCCGGATATGCATATCCGGATATTCTGGGTTTTCGAGAATAGTAATTGTACTGTTCATACATAAGTGTGTTAGGGGTGTGTGGACCCTAGATTGAGTAATGTGAACTTCCGTAATAATTAACTGAGTCAGAATCTAAGTGATAAAGGGCTTATGGCCTAAGAAGCACGGACACTTGTAAAAACAGGAAGAGTCGGGTCCGACACGCTCCGACACGGCGACACGCTCCGACACGGTGTCGGACACGCGGTTGACTTTTTCTGACACGTTGACCATTCCGACACGCGAATTTGACCGTGTCCGACACGGTCAAATGGCATTTTCATAATTTTTTTATTTTTTTATTTTTTATTTTTATTTTTTGAATTTTTTAATTTTTTTTAACTTTTTTAAAAAAAATTAAAAAATTAAAATATATTAATAAAGCGTCCACCTGATCATATCAATTTTATTTTTTTGTCTTTTTTTCCTTAAGTAGATAAGAGATCATCTCAGCATCATTGTTGTCAATTCCTATTACTAGGGCTGGCAATACGGGCCAGCCCGCCCCGACCCGCCCCGGCCCGCCACTGGCCCGCCTAAAATGGGCTGGCCCGCCCCGACCCGTTTTGACAAAATGGGTTGAATTGAGCAACCCGGCCCGTTTTATGAGTGGGTTGGCGGGCTACGGGCCAGCCCGCCTAAAATAAAAAAAAGTATAAAAATAAAATAAAAATAAAAATTAAATACAAAATTAAATTCTACATAAAAACACATAATTTTTTTGTGCATAAAAGCATATAAAAATCTGCATAAAATCCTAATGTGCTTATGAAACCAAGAAGATCAGTGTTTAATAATCTACATATAAATATGCATCTTTCAATCCAGAAATAATAATAAAAAATAAAATCATATCAAGGTAAAACAGAATAACAAAACAAGTAACAAAGTGTTGTATGAGCAGTCCACAACAATTCGAAAAAGTCACTTGCATGCAGAGAAATCTAGGGCACGAAGTTACATAACAATTGAGTAACCTAAAAAAAAGGGCTTGGCGGGTTAGCCCACCCCATGGCAGGCCGAGCCCGGCGGGCTGGCAGGTTTGGCGGGGCGGGTTTGGCGGGCTGGTGGGTTGAAAAACTCAACCCAGCCCGCCCTGTTTGGTGGGCGGGGCGGGCCTGCCCGACGGGCTCAGCCCATTTTGCCAGCCCTACCTATTACGCTCTTGTTGTATCTCATTCTCTATGATCTCTCTCTAATATGAATTGTTTTCTCTATCTGATATTATATCTCTCTCATCCCAGTTTTTATTTTTTTTATTAAAGCTTCCATCTTTATAACGTGTTGATGGGTATTATTAATTTAGTTTCATTTTTTTGTTAAATTATTAAATATTAAATGAAATATATATTATATAAATTAAAAATATTATTTAATATTAAAACGTGTCCCAACGTGTCGAAATCCATAATTTTTTAGGATTGACGTGTCGGAGTGTCGTGTCGTATCGTGTCACGTGTCGCGTGTCGAATCGGTGCTACATAGCTTATGGCTTTGTGAGAAGCCTAAAGACGTAAAACGTAAAGAAAAGGTGTTGTCTTTATGTCATATGCTTGTAGAGTATGAATATTGATATGATTGTTGGTCTAAAACAGATTGTGATTCTGCTGAGTGTGGACCTTGAGCTTGTGTGGGCTCTTGGCTTGGATAGTTAGCTTGCAAGGTAAGATTTCGTGTCCTCGGTTTAGCCATTGTTAGTTCCACCATGTCCCTTGGGGGGATGGTTTATCTGCATGATGTTGTTTTCATGTATTGCTTTATTGAATATGCTATTGAGATGTTACATGCAAGTGCTTATGGTATGCATGTGGTGTTCCGCCTATACGGTAAGCCTGAGTATGTGGAGACATACAAGATGGTGAGGTTGTGGGTGAGGTGCAAGCGGTGTTCCTTGTACTATTGTGGGGTTGTAGACGTACGTCCTACATTTCTCTGGCCAGTAGAATAGTTATAACACACATGGCATGAATATCTGTTGCATTGCACTAGTTTTGGAACTTATACTGTTAAAATGCTTTTGAAATTATATTGCACATGTAAGTGAGCTTGGGGTGGAAGATCCTTGAGGACCCCTTGTCTTACTGAGATTTCTGTTTAGAGATCTCACCCCACATTTGGGGCACAATTTCAGGTTCAGGTAATGCGGGAGTTGAGACCTCTAGCGGCAGGATGTCGGAGCTTAGCTGATGTATGTTGTGTTGATGATATGCTGACATGCTTTACGTTATTGTTGTGTCTTTATTGTTGAGACTATGTTGGGCTTTATTGCCTTATTTTAGGAGCATGGGGATTGTCCATGCCACATTGATTGACTGTCTTATTTTGGATTCGAGTTGTAATAATGTATCAGGATGTTGTCCGGATTATGTTTGTAGATTCGTAACTTAGATACTCACTTATTTATATATGAGGTTATTCAGTGTAGTTAGATGTCTCTTGCAATTGACATACAAACAATGTTTTGGAAATGAATTAAGTAATTCAACTTGGTAATGATAATGATGTCATAATAGAAAAGAAAAACATATTCCGCATTTTTAAGTAAGCGTGGCTTAATACGATGACATGTTAACAAACCGGGTATACACGGGGTGTTACAAGGGCTCAATGAAAATTTGTACACCTAAGATTATGTCCCCAAACGGGGTGAGATAACATATCTCAATAAGCTCCAGGTTTATAGAGAATTCTCCATACCATAGGTCTGCTCCTGAATGAAAGGTGTACGCAGTCATTCCCAAGGGAGGACCCCAAGCTGAAATTAGTGCACGTGTTCCCAATAGAGGACCCCAAGCGGAACCAAAATATATAAGAGGTGTACACAATCAGTCCCGAGGGAGGACCCCAAGCAAACATCAGTGCACATAGAATCAATGGCCAAAGATCATTACAGAAATCACATCAGAACAAAACATATCATATTATCATATAGCTATATATGAATGCATTTATACAAAGCATCAAATACAATCATACAATCCAACCAAAGTCCACTAACCATGGTAGAGCACACAAGTAGGAAAAAAACTCCTTAAGCGAGCTTACCTCTCAAAGTTGTATGAATAGCCTACCCGAAATACAAGTTACCTAGCTTCATCTGATGTTGGATCCGTAGCAAGACTCCTAGGCGCATCTAGAATAGGGAATCCACACAAATATCAATAAAATGGTTTACAGCCAAGTAATTAACCAGACACATCATTTATTGATTTCATCTTTTACTTATCAACTGTTATGCCAATGATATGCCATACACACAAGTCATAACCAGTTTTCTTTCTACTTAACCATATTAAACCATCGGTGGGTGGTTCTTTTCTCAGCAAATCCCCACATAATTCCACACTTTCACCTAGTCTTAGGATAGCCTCAAAAGGCCTTTAGAACGCTCATTACTCCTCTTAGCACACCTTAAAGCCTATTTTTTTCCAATTTAAGGCAGAGTGCTCATTACAAAGAAGCTATAAAATTTCTCTTTGTATAGTGCCTAAACCCAAGCTTAGACACCTGAATAAATTATTTTACGCATGAAAGTGTTCTCACTTTGCGAAATAGTACTTCCGAACGTATACCTCCTTTGAAAATGGCCAAAACTCATTTTAAGGCCATAGAAAGAAGCTACCTTATTTTATTTCTTACTTCACTAAAGCGAAGGTTCAACACCTTAGAATATTATTCCACGCATAAAATTATGCTCGCTTTGCAAAATAGTAACTCCTAGCACATACCTCCTTTGAAAATGACCATAATCACATATAAGGCCTAAAGAAGGAACTTATTCATTTTTCTTTTTATCTAACCCAACCAAAAGTTTAAACATATAATTATATAGTCCTTAGACCGTATAAGTGCTCACTAGCACAAACAAGCACTCTTTATGGTCACGTAATTTTAATTCGGCTTGTTTTAAAAGAGAAATGGCTTAATTGCATCAATGTGATTGTAACTGCGCTTAATATCATAAGTCAATGTTAACAAACCGGTTCACATAAAGGAAATCATGCTAATTTCATGATTTCCAATGCTTTAATCCATCAAATTCAAGCTTATCACACACCTCTAATCCAAGATTCATTAACATATTCATAATTTTCCAAGGTTCCACAATTAAAGGATATAGGCCTCAAAGTGGCATTTTCACAACCAAGGAATTCTTTAACCATTTAACTCATGATTATACCAAGGAAACACATTGGAATGACAACCCATCATCAAAACAAATTTTGCATAATCAAACCCTAATTGGACCCTAATGGCCGAACCTACAAAGAATAGGCTCACAAGGATTTTCTCTTTGTATTTTCACTTCCACACTTAAATCTCAACATCCACACACATACAAACCGTCACCGATTATGCTATTAAATTTTTTTGCACACTAAACCCTATCACACCATGGCTAACCTAGTGGGAGGGATTCAAGGGGATTTTTCAAACTTTAAACATATATACATGTTCATCTCACATTACCAGTTCATATACATCAAGAATTCAACAACAATTCAAATTTCAAATTCAATAATTTCCCACCAAAATGTGCTCATAATTATCAAAACTTAAATTTTGAAAATCAAACAATAGGAATGAGGATTTCTTACATCCAATCACTTGTACAAAGCCTAGAGAACAACCTCCAAGCAAAGTCCCTCAAAAACTTCAATTTCTCCTCTTGATGAATAGTGACACGCAAAGGGGGAAGGGAAGAACTCTTCACACAAATATTTTCTACCCAAATTAAGTGGTGGAATGGATTCACTAGCCTTTCTACTTAAAGTTTGATGTATGTCACTTTGGATTTTGGTGGCTAAATGAGTGAGAAAGAGAAGAAAAATAACCAAAACCTAAACTCCCCCCCCCCCCAATATCCACCATTGCATATTGGTTTTGAGAGTGAGAGATGAGAGAAAATCTAAAATGAATAGTGTATTTTAAGTTACATATGGCTTATATTCACATGTGGCATTTAACGGGTATTTTTCTCACTTAATTTCACTTAACTTGACCCAATACTAACTCAAAGCTACGGATATAATTTTATTTTTTTGAACTCATTTACATTAATTTGTATTCCCTAAGGAACAGTATTAACAATTCACAGTTGGGTTTCTGCACCGTTTTTAATGAAATGCACTGTGAATCATTAATTGTGCACGGTTTGTACACGAACCCGTAAAACTTATAAACTTAACACTTTTGGTCTAAATTTGACTTATTTGGCATATATTGGACTTCCATATACTTATTACATCATTTATTCAGTTCTGCACTCTACTGATTGCTTAAACAGCGATACAAAATACCCGGCAAAAAATATTATTCATGATATTTTCGTGGAAAGTGCCAGACTATACCATCTAAACTCATATTTGGCCTCAGAATTGTCAAACTATACATTTTTTTTTAAGCTCTACTGATTGCTACACAGCAGTGCAAAATACCCGGCAAGAAAAACTGTTCATAACCTAGTCATAATTACAGTCAAAATACTCAAAATCACATTCTGAATCTAATTATGACATTTAAATCCTTAAATTAAATCTCTAACTAAGTTTATCTGTTGGGATCATTATAAGTCCAAATTGAAAAGGCCAATTTTATTCTTAAAAAACGCGGGTTAGGGTTGTTCCAGAGGCATTCTGGACGCGGCAGAGACTAAAAAAAAGGCACAGGAGAATTTCTGGAGCACGGTCTTGAAGGAGAAGGAAGGAGATAACAAGAAAAAATCATCGTTTAAATTTTCCACTAAGTCTTTATGAACCTTTAATGCTTTCTTTTATCTTCTAATTTAGTTTCCGTGAACATGCAATGTTAAGTTCTTTATGTAGTTAGGATGGGACGGAACTAATAGGTTCTTGAACGTTGTGTAAACTATTCATATTTCAATTATGTAATTAATCTATTTAAATTCATAGTGTTGTTTATGATCTGATCAATCTTGAATGAGCAATAGATTCTTGCATGTCAATAGGGATATTATTTACTTCATTCCGATTGGTTAATTGCTTGAATTTGTATGTTCTAAGAATAGTCTTATAAATTATATTAAGTATAATTCTTGACCTTAAAGCTTGCTTTAGAAAAATGCCCTAAGGGATTAGAACCTTGGAATAGAGTAAAGAACTGAAACCACCAAGGGATTGGGAATTCAGTTAAATTTGAAAGAATTGTCAATAATTGATTGTGAATTGTTAATAATTGATTGCGAATGTTAATTGTATGAAAGTTAAAATCGTTAGGAAATTGTTGGGGAAGTCAAATCTCTAGCTACGTTCGTCATTAATTACAGTTAAAATCGTTTTCTTCGCGTTATTAATTCTTAAATTCTGTTCTTGATTTTTTAATATTAAAAATTAAAAATATTTTATTTTTGCAATTAAATCAACATTATCAACAAATCTTTTTTAAAGATCAATCCAACTTTAATCGCATAAATAAATTACTGCTTGGTTAATCAATCTCGTGGGAACGACAACCCCGCTTATTTTCATTATATTACTTGCACGAAATCGCAACAGTATACTTAGAAATTTAAATGACACGTGAAATTAATTAAATTTTCAAACCTTTCTTTTTATAAAGTGCAAATTTTTCCCATACGCACAATGCATCCCTTTGAAAAGTACCTTAGCACAGTATATAGAACCCTCTACCCTAAGATTGACAAGTAATTTGTCCTGAGTATCAAGACCCAGACATAAGGGTCTTATTCAGGAATTTCTCACCGGTACGTAGAAGAGAAAGGTGTTTTAAACTTTGAGTTGAAAAGCACATAATACAATTCAAAGTTAACTTTGCTATAAATACCACAAATAATCTTGAGTACCAGCACAACACATCTTTCTCACATTTCACTAAACAACCTTAAGTAGTTGTTACAATCATTGTCACACTACACTAGCTACCATGGTTGCAAAAATTCAATTGTGTCATATTTCACTGGCATTGCTTTTCTGCTTGGGATTTTAGGCTTTTCAAGTCACATCTCGAACTCTCCAAGATGCCACCATGTACGAGAGGCATGAGCAATGGATGGCTCGCTATGGCAAAGTCTATAATGACCTCCAAGAAAGGGAAAAGCGTTTCATGATATTTCAGGAAAATGTCAATTACATTGAATCTTTCAACAGTGCTGGCAATAAACCTTACAAGCTTGGCATTAATCAATTTGCTGACCTCACAAATGAGGAGTTCATAGCACCCAGAAATAGATTCAAGGGACATATGTGCTCCTCAATCACAAGGACAACCACTTTTAAGTACCAAAATGTGACTGCAGTACCATCCACAGTGGATTGGAGACAGAAAGGAGCAGTGACAGCCATCAAGGACCAAGGCCAATGTGGTAAGTATCTGATAATTCATTTAAACTCACAAGTCATGATAGATTGAATTGCCATCTAGCTAACACTAGTTCTAATTCACCTTGTAGGATGTTGTTGGGCATTTTCTGCTGTTGCAGCAATGGAAGGTATCAATATGCTGAGTAATGGAAAATTGATATCTTTATCAGAACAAGAACTTGTTGATTGTGACACAAAGGGTGTTGACCAAGGTTGTGAGGGTGGTCTTATGGATGATGCTTTTAAATTCATCATGCAAAATCAAGGACTTAACACTGAAGCTAACTACCCTTATGAGGGTGTGGATGGAACATGCAATGCAAATGAAGCAGCCAAGCATGCTGCTACCATTACTGGGTATGAGGATGTCCCTGCCAACAATGAACAGGCTCTCCAAAAAGCAGTGGCTAATCAACCAATTTCAGTTGCCATAGATGCCAGTGGCTCTGACTTTCAATTTTACAAAAGTGGTGTGTTCACTGGTTCATGTGGAACTGAGTTGGATCATGGTGTCACTGCTGTGGGTTATGGTGTGAGTGGTGATGGGACAAAGTATTGGTTGGTGAAGAACTCATGGGGAACACAATGGGGTGAAGAAGGGTACATTAGGATGCAAAGGGGTGTGGATGCTGCTGAAGGACTCTGTGGCATAGCAATGCAAGCATCTTACCCCACTGCTTAAATGCCAAATTTAATACTTCTGTTCCCTAAACTCTGTACTTCTACCTAAACTACGTAATTCTGCGTGTATTTATTAGCTTCATACATTGTGGTTTCTATGACCAGTTGGGAATATTCTCTATCTCAACGGGTATACTTGTCAATTATCAATACAATGAAAAATTAAGAGTAAATGACTTTGTTCTCCATTCTATTTTTTGATTACTTTTTTGGAAGGTACAATATGCTCCCTAAAATGCCTGCGTGTGATTCTGCCCTAGAAGTCTTGACTTATCACAAACTTAAAACTTCTAATATCCAAATAACATTCTAATTTTTTATTACTTTTTTCTACTTTTAAAACATACCCAAACCTTCTTTGGAAGGTACAATATGCTCCCTAAAATTCCTGCGTGTGATTCTGCCCTAGAAGTCTTGACTTTTCATAAACTTGAAACTTCTAATATCCAAATAACATTGGCAAAGTTTAAAAAATAAAGAAATGGTATGTAAAACAAATTTGAAATGAAAGGGATGCTAAATTTACTTAAAAACTAATCCAGGCCATTCCAGCTTCTTAGGGGAGAGTGATTACTAAACTCATGATGATTCTAATCTAGGCATTATGAAGAACTTCTGGAAAACCCAGCTACTGGAGAAGAGACTGCTACCATCTTTCAAAAATATCATCTTTAGTGGCACTAGGAGATGACATAGTTTGTTTCGGTTTTTTCTATATTGAACCAAATCAAACTGTTTTTTCCAGTTCAATTCAAAAATCTGAATTCTGAACTGATTTGCTTTTTCACGAACTGAATTTGTTTTAATGAATCGGTTTGTAACCTTATTAGAACAGGTTCGAACCGGTTTTGCCACATTGATTTGAGTTCACACTTGAAATATTCACATTTTATTTGAGTCACCTGACTCAGCTTATGTAGAAAGAATTGAATAGAGATAAATAGAACTTTGTACTAAAGATAGATATATGATATATCCACATTTTATCTATGTCATCTGACTCAGATTATGTAAAAAGAATTGAATACAGATACAGCCTCTAACGTAAGAGCCCCTAGTAAGGCTTGAAGCGTGGATATTACACATGTTTATTTTTTTATTTACTTTGTGTTGACTTAATTTCACTAGAAAGTGGAGGAGCCTAAGGATTGTCCACCCTTTAAACCCAACGGGCTCTTGTGTGAGGAGACATGTTAGAGAAATATAATTTGAAACCATTAATTGACCTTCATCTAGCAGTTTAAGCTTTTAAGTTGAATTGGTTTTTTATAATTTCAAACATTTTAACTACGGTCAAAGGCATGACCTGTAAGAGATGAATTTCCCTAGAAACAAAAGCCTCTTCTTGAGCAAGAGAGTGACATTCATGATGAATAACTTCAAGCATCTAGAATGAAAACCTAAATTTATCAGGAATGTTGCTCATAAGTACAAAGGTGTGAAGTGATCAGGCCAAAAATTGTGAACACCGCTTTAGTGTATATCATAACATGCACATATATGTTAAAACAAATATAGAAGAGTTCAATTGTATGGAATAAGATTGAAAGGGATTATGTTCCCATTTTTCTCTTTTATGTTAAACAAATATATCTCACAAGTTAAGAACACAGCATGACAGGAAAGATTTATAATGTATAAATGGCAGTAGCGGGCATAATAGTTTGACAAACTTAAATTATCAACAGCAAGAGCAAAATGGCCAAACCCAGTTCACATATTATAGCTGTCAATCCCGTAATTTGAAAAATTGTTAAAAGAAAATCAATATTAACGTAAAACTGACTTCATAAAATGAAGAGTTCTGTAATTATAAGGAATGTCAATAAGTCACACCCTTACTGTATGTCAGTTCAATAACAAAGTTGCATCCACAGGCCCGTATCAAAGAAAGGCATTAGTATATCTCTCCTCTGGCATGTCGCGCTTTCTGAACAGCTTCATTCCCAGGCACACTGTATAAAATCTGCACTCACCAACAAGTTTGTTTTCCATGAGAATGATTATAGTAGGCACCAGTAGTTTGAAACTAAATTAGTCTCGGATATACTTTATGGTCCTGTCCAAGTCCCCAATACATACCCAACATGAAGCATTCTTCTCTTGTCCTGTTTGACCCAATCTATAGTACATTTTCCCGGGTAACAGCTCACTATCATGCGGTTACCATCATGTCTCAACAACGTCAATGTTTTCAGGCCAAAATCATTGGACTGTCTAACAGCTAGATAACAACCCAAAAACAATTTCAGTTCATGAACAGTGGTGGAGCCACTTGGTTCCAAAAATGTTACATATTTTCTTTAAAAATTATGGTATAGCCTTGGTATCGGTTAGGTTTTTAAAAATAATACAACATTTTTATTAGCTGGATTTTACCAGTTGGGTCTTTTCCCTGGCTGCGCCACTGTTCAGGAAATTATACACACCTCAACATGCAATACCAATCCAAGTTAAAAACGAGGTCAATATAATAGCAAATGCAATACAATTACAAAAAAACCACTCCCCGTTAAACCCGACTAGCGAGTGTGGGGTGGAGGTAATCCTTGTACGCAACTGTACCCTTGCATAATTACAAAGAGGCTGTTTCCTGGATTTGAACCCATGACCTTTCAGTCATAAAAGAACAGGTTTACCACTGCTCCGGTTCGCCCCCTTAAATGCAATACAATTACAAACTAGCACAATTTTATCATTAAGAGAGCCTTTGAGAAAGGTTGCAGGAAGAGAGAGAGGGTAACCTGAAGGAAGAAAGTGATGGACGAATTAGAGAAGCCATGGAATGACAAATGAAAATCACTATACACATTATACACAGTGAAAGTGAAAGAGAATAGAATAACAAATGCCAAAGCTAAGAATAAGATTATAGGTATTTTTATAGGCCTTATCCCTGGATAGGCATAGGAGCCAGCTTTCAGTGACGCATTAGAATAAGCCTCAACATCGAAATCAGCCCACTCTAACCGGTGCTCCCTCAGGAACCGAACTGCAGGGAGGATGTTCTGCAAGTAAAGCATTACAAAGATTTGTCATATAACCATTCAAAGTTGGGAATTTTAGCCATATATAATTTTAATTTAAAGAACCATATATCCATTTCAAGCCAGGATCAGGTTCCATATTCATGAACATATCCAAGAAATCTCTTTAATTCGGGATTTGCCCAGTTTTGCAATGGAGAGAGAGCCTCAGTCTCCATCTGGCTCGGCACTAAGTTGGAAATATAAGATAAATCGAACAAACTAGCTGTGATATTTGCTTGCATTCAGACCAAAACTAAAAACTATATACGAAAATTCAAAAGAGATAGCCACTACAAATTGTAACAAAGTAGACATCAAACATAGCTATCCAACAAAGATGAAGAATACAAACCTAGTACTCGAAGTTAAAAGTTTCTCTAAAAAAACATGAAAACATAAATTAACAAAACAAACTGGGGGGATTCGAAAACCATGAAATTCAACTCCAGATTTTCTTCATGGGTGCCATTGAACCGAACCATTCCAAATGCAGAATCAAACTCTAACTCTAACTCCTCACCCTCGTTCCTGAATTCCAAATGTAGCTGAAATCGAGCGACACAAACCGCAAGTTCTCAACCAATCTCACGTACCCAGCAAGTGCAAGCAGAGGCCAAGATAGATGGGTACATCAAGGCTGCAGCTTCAACTGATCGAATCCGTAGAAACTGTAAAGAAGAAAAATCATGGAGGAAAGCTCAGGTATTATTACCATGCGTGAATTGCGAAAGGGAATTAGGCGTTTGATATCAAAGATTTAGCTGCTTCAGTTCTTAGTTCTTAAACTGGTTGTGTTTCGACTCTCACATAGCAATTCAAATCAGGGGTGTTAAAAATTCACAAAAGAATCCATAACCAAACTACTACACGTTTTAAAAAAAATATTATTTTTTAAACTGGTTTTATATGGAACTATTATATTGACTAGCATTATTTCTTAAGAGAAACAATTCTTATCTATTTATGTTCTTTGGAACAGTTCTTTGAAAAGAAAAACAAAAAATGTTTCATAACATGTTCAATTTTTATTCCGAGAATAAGAATTGCGTTTGATAACACAACAAATACTATAATAAAAAATAATTCTTATTAAATATAAAAGAAATTTGGATCATCACTTTCCTATTCATATGGTGAGTGGTGATGGCTCTGGCGGTGGCATGGTGGTGGTGGTGGTGGCAATGGCGTGGTGATGATAGTAGTGGTGGTTGTGACGGCAGTGGCTGCGACGATGACGGTGGCGGTGGTAATGGTGGCGGCGGCGGCGATAGTGGTGGAGATGGTGGTGATGGAGATGACGGCAATGGCTGCGATAATGGTGGTGGGGATGGTGGTTGGTGGCGGGTGACAATGGCAGTGGTGGCATGGTGGTGGTAGTGGCTGCGGTGGTGGAGGTGGTGGTAGGTGACAGTGCTGGTGGCGGTGGTGGTGGTAGAGGTGGTGGTGGTAGTGGTGATGATGGTGATGGTGGCGGGGGTAGTGGTGGTGATGGTAGTGGCGGGGGTGGTGGTGGTGACGGTACTGGCTGTGACGATGGTGGTGGTGGTTGGTGGCGGCGGTGGTGTCGGAGGTGGCTGTAGCAATGATAGTGGTGGTTGGTGACAGTGGTGGTCGTGGAGGTGACAACAGTGGCTGCGACAATGGTGGTTGGTAGCATTTGTGGCGGCAACGATGGTAGTGGTGGCATGGTGGTGGTGATTGTGATGGCATCATGGAGATGGTGGTGGTGGTGGCGGCGATGATGGTAGTGGCGGGGGTGGTGTAATGATGGCAATGGTAATGACTATGACGGTGGTGGTGGTGGTGGTGGTGGTGGTTGGTGGAGGCGGCAGTGTCGATGGTGGCTGCAGCAATGATAGTGGTGGTTGGTGACAGTGGTGGTGATGATAGCGGTGGTGTTGTGGTGGTGGTGGTGGTGGTGTTGTGGTGGTGGTGGTGGAAGTGGTGGTGGTGTGGTGATGGCGGCAGTGGTGATGGCGGCAGTGGTTGATGGCGGTAGTGGTTGATGGCGGTGGTGACGATGACGGTGATAGTGGTGGTGGTGGTGGTGGTGGTGGCGGTGGCATCGTGGTGGTGGGGGTGGTCACGATAGCACTAGTGGTACGACAACGGCGATGACGATGGTGGCGGTGGTAGTGTTGGGATGATGTGGTGGTGGTGGTGGTGATGATGGTAGAGATGGAGAGTGATTAAGAGAGATAAGTGTTTCTCATTTAGTGCACAGGAACAGAAAAGCAAAAAAAATTTGATTCTTTTTTCTGTTCCTCGACACAAAAATTAATCCGGTTCATCCCGGGAACAAAAAAAAACTGATTTTACCAAACGAGTTTTCCATCCATTTTTGTTCCCAGGAACAGAAATTTAAAAAAAAAATTGATTCCAGGAAGATTGTCATGCGCACCCTAACCAAATCATAATAAAAATAATTGGTTATCCATAATCAAACTGCTCTACAATTAAAAAACAAATAAATATTATCTTTTATCATGCCTATTACATTAGTCAATTGACTCAAACTTCCTAATAATAAACTAGCAAAAAAAGTTAAGCAGCTCAAGTAGAAAATATTTATTAAAAAAAAATTACACATAAATCAAAAGGTCGCATCCTAAGAAAGCACTTCTTATGTAACGTAACAACTTTTTTCCAAAAAAATAAATAAATAACCACGTATAGGCCTCCGGGCAAACTCATAACTTAACAAGAGGAAGTATTTGAAATGACAAAAATGGAGTTAAAAAATCATAACGAAAAGGGCAACAAAATTAATCAATTGACTTAACGTATCTGATAGTGCTGTTAGAAGGACAACTCACAATGGATTTACTTATTTGTTCTTTAATTATAGAGCAGTTTAGTTATGGATAACTAATTATTTTTATGGTTTGGTAAATAACAGTTTATAAAAAAATACAGTTTCGTATGAAACCAATTTTTAAAAATAAGTTGTTTTTAAAATGTGGGGCAGTTTGGTTATGGATTGGTTTGGTTCTTTTGGACAATTTGAACACCCCTATCCATACTTTCCTCCATCAGTTCAAATGAAAACATAAATCTTGAGAGAACGAAGAACAATATTTTTAATAATTTTAAAATAATTCAACTATTCTTCCACCAATCACTCTAAGAAACGTGAAACAATTTATATAAGAATCATTTCGTCCGGAGAATTCCAAAACAATGATATTCTTGCAAGAAATAGTTGGTCAACTACCTATAACCAGGAGAAACAAACGACTGCTTATAAAAATAGCACAATCCTTCAAAAACCGATTTTGAATTTGTTATAAAATCAGTTTTGAACTGGATAACCAGTTTATGGTTTATAACCGGTTTTGATTCAAAACCAGTTTTGAATTGAAACCTGTTTAAAACCGATTTTAAATCAAAACTGGTTATAAACCATAAATCAGTTTTGGAACCGGTTTAAAAAATTAAAAATCGGTTTTAAAAGAAGAAAATCGGTTCGATTTGAAAACCAAACCATTTAAAACCGGTTCGGTTTGATTTTTGTTAAAACCGATTATAAACTGCTTTGTGCACACCCCTAATTCAAATAAGTGATTTAATTTTTTAACACAGTTTAAAAATGTGCGATTCCAATAAAGTTAATCTCGGAGGATATTGGATTAGAATTTTAGAAGGAAAAAATATTTTAGATTGTAAAAGACATTTTTATAATCAAAATTTTATAAGATTGAATTTTAAAAAAATTTAATGGAATTTATAAGATTTAAAAGAAAAATACGAATTTATAAGATTTTAAAAAATTATAAAAAAAATTAATAAACATTCAAAATTGTAAGAGTCAATAAAAAAATACAATGATATTAATAAAAAAAGTAAAAACTAATATAGTTTTCTCACTCAGTCATTTCACGTAACTTAATATATTACTAAACTGAGTCGTTTCACGTAACTTAATATATTACTAAGGAGAAGTTCTCCACATATTTATACTAACCCTTTATGCATTAACAAATACAAATTATCTTCTTCATTTGGTATTAGAGTTATGTAAGATCCATAAAACTTTTTAATTATTGAAATAATTCAAGATTTACATATAGAACTTAAAGTTCATGATAAAATTTCTTTTGGAATTTTTTCGCTATAGATCTTGGAAACCTTAGGGATTTTGTTCTATGTGATGAGAGTTTTCTAACCATATATCATATGCATGTTTTCATTGAGTATTTTAAGAAAATTTTGAATCTGAATTTCTGGGTTTTATTACATGAAAGTTTAGAAAATTTCTCAAATTAATTTCAATCAATACGTCGAAACTTTAAATTGCTTTGGGGCTTTTAAAAAAATAAGTTTTTAGTGATATATTAACACAAAATTGTTTGAAATCATTCTATCGCGAAGGAATTTCGTTCATGAATGTATTATTATGAAACATAGTATTCATATTATGTAAGTTTCAATCTTTCTTTAAATCGATCTCATTTAATGATGTAAAACGAAAATTGGTTTGGGAATGTTTATTCCCCTATTATCTTTTCACTATTTTATGTTGTTTTTAATACAATAATCATACATTTTTGTGTCAAAAAAGATTGTGACTCATAGCTTGAAAAATCATTTTTTAAACTTCCCAAAGCCCTAAAAAATCGCTCTAAAATGTTACTTTTGAGATAGATTAGATTAGAATTTGATGAGTTATTATTTCTGGTTTGTTTGGTAATGAAAATTGGTCAAAAATATGTTTTTTTTTTATATTTGACTAAGCTCCGATGGCGGAACCAGAATTTCAACGAGTCAACCCACTAAAGAAGTATTGTAATAAACCACGTGGGTGGGCGTGATGGTTCAGCATCTCGTCCCTTAAGCAAGTGGTTTATATTTCTCACTAAAAAGTCTCACGAAATTCACACTAATAAAAAATCTACTAAAATCTTTTAAATTTTTATACCACAAAATTATTTTTCTTTTGTTTAAAATTCTAATTACAAATTTGAACAAACTCTAAAATAAGCTTTTAAAATCCTAATTGAATATTAGATGACTTTTTTTCATTCTTTTAAAATCCTAATTAAATATCAATAAATTTTTTTAGGCTATCGGCTGTGAGGATATCCGGATGTAATCCAAAAAAAAAAAAAGTATTGTAATAGAGAAATCTCAAGAAATCCTAACAGATTGTAAGAAAGACATCCTATTTATATTTCTCACTAAAAAGTCTCACGAAATTCACACTAATAAAAAATCTACTAAAATCTTTTAAATTTTTATACCACAAAATTTAATGTTACTGTGTTCTGAAACACCTGGTAGAATATTTGTAGTTAACTTCACTAATTATAATAAAACCCTTTTGACGCCTCTCCTGGAACATATTAAATTTTTCCCTTTAAATATAGGGATGATGAAAACAATGACATCCCTAAGATTTTTTAACATAATTTATTAACTCATAAAATAAGACATTAAGCAACTTTCCACATTCGTACAATCTTAGTACTACAAAGTGATAATACAAACTTCCATACTAGCACCCGAGACATGTAAACAAAACTCACTAACAGAAAGATGCTATTCCAAACATTCTGAATAGGAATTAGGCTCAACAAAAGCAATATTTGGTTCAAGTTCTAATTGCTAGACTGGCGCAACTCAGGACGAACAAAGTCTGCATCTGCTGTCACTGAAATGTCCAGTGTAGGTCTCAGTTCAGCACAAACTTCAATAGCTCCGTGCACTGGATCTGACAGGAAGTTGCTGAGGAGGTCTTGGTTGATAGGTGCGCCATTGTCCACCGCCACCAATGCCTGCTGGGTTAGGATGTAATCAAATCGGGGAGCCCATTTCCTTGAACCCAACCTTGCTGTGGTAGAACAGTTATCAACCATGAAAGAAACACCACGAGCATGCATGAAAGGATTCAAAGAATCAACAGACTCAATGACACTCTCGTTAATGATTTCGGAGTAGGAATGCCCTTTCTTCCTCAGGATCTCGATCTGGAAATTTTGTAATCAAATTTCAAAAGCAAAACAAAAAGGTCAACTTTTAAGTTCTAATTCCACCCCAGCAAAGATAAACAAGAAAAATGAACATGAAGATCATAAATTTCGTTCTTTGTTATTAATAGATGATTACTTAGTCTCAAATTTGAGGACAAATCTCATCTAAAGTGAATTTGTTTCTAAAGTGAACAAATAACATGCATTTACCCTTAATTTAATATAAGGTGCATGTGATTTTAATCCACTAAAATTTAAGGGTTAAACCCTTGCTCCTTTTAGAAGAGCCTTTTTCCAAATTTGAGTAAAATAAGTACTGCAAGCAGCAGGGAAAATGTGTTACATAGAACATAACTTCCAATAAACTAGCAAGAAAAAATGCTAACAGAATAAGTAAACATACCTGGGCCATCATCAATGCCACATAGACACCAGCAGTAAATGGATATAATGGCCCTAGATCACCAGCTGGCCGTGTAGATCGGACACGTTCACCAACCTTCCACATCCGGGTTTGATCAATTTTCCCCATGGGAAATGCAGGCAGACCTTCTTTCTCCTGTAAAACAGTGGAATGTGTATAATTTAAAGTGTGCTGCATAAAGGCCAACTCTAAATGGGAAATATCCACTTACCAGAAAGCGACGCCCAGCCAAAACAACACTGCGAATCTCACTACCAGTAGCAATATCTTCATAGCACTCATACAAAATGTCCATGCAGGGATAATATGAAGCACTATATGCTTTCTCAAATTCTTTTTTTCCATCTTCAGATAAAGCGTTGTATACAGCCAACATGCCCTATCCAGGCAAAAAAAAAGAGAAAAAGTTTATGACATAACTCAAAAGCACACATTCACATACTCAGGGAAAAAATCCAAGAGACGAGAACTTAGCATTTAAATAGGAGTATGAGATCACAACCTTAGTTGAGATGGTTTTAGATATGATTCCAGTTATGGACTCAACAGTGTTCTTATAAGCCAGATCTTCACTAATTCCATTTTCAGTGTACCTCCTAAACAAGGATTCCACAATTCCATGCACAGCACCAAGCAAAATGCCTATAAGCAATAAATTCAGAAGTTAGGCACTAAATCTTCAAGGAAATCATCAAGGCACTGCAAGAAAGATTTTCTTGCCTCTCTCCCCAAAGATGTCACTCCTATATTCCATCTCTAATGTAGTGGCAAAGGTAAAAGGAGAACCAAGGGCAACAGACCAACCCAGAGCAACATCAGTAGCCCTGCCATCCACATCCTGCATGCAAAGGTAGTAGGAAGCTCATTCCCAGCCAAATAAATTAATCAAACTAAATAAATATGGGCAACGAGACCACAAGGAGGAAAGGAAAAGAAGAGAGGGAAAGAAAGAGAGATCACCTGGTGCACTGCAAAACTTGAATTAATTCCAGCACCATTTATCTCTTTGCCTTGGACATACAGCCTCCTGACAGATGGACCCATCCCCTTGGGGCATGCAGCAATTACACTGAAGTGTTTGGGAAAATCAAGTCCTATTGACTGTAAATGCCCAAGAAGAAAGCCATGGGACAGCCCAAGAATGCTGTTTGGCTTCATGTGGGAGAATATTTTTTCATAATTATCTGCCTGCATGAAAAAGAAAAATATTAAAAAATTATTGAGAGACAGGAGAGGCACAAAATACCAGAAAACTACAAGACAACTTGTCTACTTTTTGGTAAAATCAACAAACTATGGTTCCTATGAAATCTATGAAGAGATACAAATTATAAGCTATACTAAGCAGGAATATTTTGAGCTTTGAACATTACAGCAAAATTGCATTGCATCACCAAAACATTGTTCGATACAGCACATAACACATCTTTGTTTTCCTCATTCTATACCACTACATTATCTAAATGCTTTATACCAAGTGATCCAAAAGCAGACAGCACCCAGCTCAGGAATGAAAGACATGAGAATATGACTGAAACATTGGGATAACATCACAACAACCAAAAAAATTATCAGAATAAAAAAACAACAGGAGGTGAAACAGAATATAAATACAGAGCAATGAAAACAGTACCAGAAAATTTGAAAATTTCTAGAGCACTGACTCGAATTGACTAACCTGTGCAGCGTCTGAAATTAGCAGCAACACAAGATCACTGCCTGAGATAGTTTCCCATATGTCACCTAGAGTTCCATTCTCCTCACTAAAACCAGCAGCCCGAGCCTCATTAAAGGAACGAGAACCTTTCCTGAGTCCAATCTGTCTTGTTAAAAGACAAAAATGTTAAAATAACTAGGTTCTGGAAAAAGACAAATTAATCAAAAGTTCTTAACAAGTAACTAAATGAACCAAAAAACAATGAAACCCAAAATCACCTTAACCACAATATCAGACTTTGCTTCAGCAAGTGAGTCCCGTAGATTCTGGGCCTGAGCAGGTCCCTGGTGAATGTAATGCAAAGATAGCAATCAAATTAAAATTATGAACTGTGTCATAATCAGAAAAAAAGAAAAAAACTATGGACTTGGAAAAGATGTCTTCAAATTTTTTTAATCAGTCAAAAAGAAATGTGATGACTACAAATGTTTAAATAATGAACAAAGCATCCAACAGTCCACTCCGATACTCTAACCACAACAAATTTCCTCACAGAAAAACACTTGTATACATTTCACAATGCATCAGTCAACTAACAATACAAAACGAGAGATTCTTATATGAACATAGTGCACCTAACCTGAGCGCAAGTGCACCAAGCCAGTAAAGTATCACGCATCACTGATTCATGAGTAACAAAACGTTATGTTCACTATTGTATTAATAACGTGTCAATACTCAATACCTTACTGACTACACTAGGTTTATACAAGAATCTCTCACAATACAACACCAACGCAACAAGTAGAAGCCATGCATTTTATCAGCACAACATTTAAAATGAGTTTTTATTATTATTTTTTCAATAATGCACGTTATACATGCTCAATGAATTCAAAACAATAAATTATCTTTTAAGTTTTCACATATAGCTCTTGAATGGAAAATTGAGTTAAAATCTACAAAAAAATAATAAAAAAAAAAAATATTAACCTGTGAACCCCATCCAATGACACCAATCTGTTTAATCCCCTTGAAAGCATCCGGCAACAAATGGAACAAATCCCTCCCTCCTTTCACGATGTACTACAACAAATAACCAAAGCAATAATAATAATAATAATTAAGAAGAAGTAAAAAAGAAACGTTAATTTCTCAGAGTGAAGTGAGAAACTTAAAAAATAAAGAACTGAGAAGTATAGAAGAGTTCAATCCAATACCTCAGGGTGTCCAGCGAGGCTAATCTTCTCCTTCTTGAAGACAGAAGTGTCAAAATCGAGCAAAGCCGGAGGCGCCATAGGCGGCGCTGACACCATCCGAGCGCCGAGTGCGCCGCCATTGACGGCAGTGCATCGCCGAGCCCTAACCGGTTTGAGGTTGAGCTTAGAAAAAGCGACACTGGCAGTGGCGAAGGGCTTTGCTAGGGTTTTGGGAGGGGCGGCGATTGCGGTGAAGCAAGCAGAAGAAGCAGCCACCATTTTCGGAAAAAACAACAAAAAAAAGGGTTTAATGGCAACGTTTTGAGTTTTATAGTGTAGGTATCAGCGGAACTCGGCTAACGTGCGCCCTGTTGGTAGAACGCCCCCCTCTCTCTTTCGTTTTTCCTCATCTACCACGTATTTCTCTATTAACTTTCTTCACGTAAAAAACAGACCAAATTTTATTAACTTGAATTGTATGGGAAAAATGTGTATCATTTAAAAGAATATAAATTATATCATTTTAAATGAAAGAAAGAGATAAATTATAAGAGAGGTGGAAGAAAAAAGTTGTGAAAATGTGAATTTCACCTCTTTGTGAGAGTGAAAGTGAAAGGATGTAACACCTTTTTTCGCTCAAATTATTATAGTTAAGGGGTTGTTTGGTAGGATGCAAAAAAAAAAAATCCCTAGAAAGTGGAGTTGGTAAGACATTCTTGAATGAAATCTTACCAGTAAAACATAGTTTAGTTTGTAAAAAAAAAAAAATCAATATAACCATCTTCTATGTATATGTATGATCGATATGGTTTAAACAGTCTTTAAGGAAGTAGTTGCTGACTTGCTGGCAAGGTTAAGGAAATGTATGTATATTCTTAGTACTTTATGTAGATGACATTTTATTTTTCACTAAGATGATGATTTACAGAATGAAATAAAAGCTTTTATAGAAAATACCTTGAAGTAGCCTCCTTTGTATATATGAGTACTTTAAATTCTTTTGATTCCCTTCATTAGTAGGAGTTGTACTCAAGGTTTTCTTTTAAGTGTTTTAAATTCTTTTGATTCCCTTGATCACTGGGAGTTATAATCAGTTTGATTTTCTGGTCATGGAAACTGATGATATTTTTGTGACTTTTGTTTGAATTTTAATAAATGATGATCATCATTATTATTATTTATCT
This sequence comes from Gastrolobium villosum, assembly GCA_032173675.1. Lineage (NCBI taxonomy): Eukaryota > Viridiplantae > Streptophyta > Magnoliopsida > Fabales > Fabaceae > Gastrolobium > Gastrolobium villosum. The sequence goes on along the minus strand of JAVKPL010012278.1, from coordinate 6,675 downwards.
TGCCGACCGAGAAATATATGTATAAATAGTATCTTTAAGCATGTTGTAAGCTTAAAGATGATTGGATGTCATAAATTTTGAGATCTTATGTTGTATTGTGGCATGTCGGTTTATTTAAACTAAGCAATTTCATGTCCTTTGGAATTCAATTTCATGTTGTTAAGAAATTGGATTGAAAAAGGCAATTTCATGTTGTTTAGAAATTGTAGTAATGGGATTTCATGTTGTTGAGAAATTGTATCATGGAGTGTAATTTCATGTTGTTGAGAAATTACATTGAGGACTGATAAGAATTAGTGTGTTACATTGTTGATCACACTATGACACTAATTCTTACTACACTACGAGGCCTTGATTCATGAAGATGTAATACTTAATGTATGTGAGTATGGAAGGTCATATGCTATGATATTTCGGTATATTGATCGCCATGTTCCTATGATGGGGTTATGTTGGATTGAATTGTGTTGAGCTGCTGGTATTGGAATTGGAATATTGTTTTTCAAAATCATGGCCACATAAAATGATTTTTTAGTTATTAACTCGATAGAGTCGTTTTCAAAATAAAATGATGTTCAAAATAATATTAAATTAATTAATATAGACTAAGTGGGAGAATGTTAGAAATTTTTCTTTATGTGGGCAATATTAATTAATTAGTTTCTATTTTAAAATTAATCAGGTTAATGAATATTCCAATTGTATTATCATGTTGAGTTGGGCTTTTGGCATCTGTTGGTATTTGGCCTAGTTGGGCAGCAGTGTAGGCTTTAGTGTGACCCTGGTTTTCTGTGATAGGTGGACCCAGTGGACAAAAACTCTTTTTAGGGTATTTGACTAGGTCCCCTCTGCCTATTTATATTGGGAAAGTCCCATGAGCCATCATGCTCCAATCGCAGAAGGGTTGCCATTTTGAAATAGGTCATAAAGAGGAAGATTCGAGCTGTGAGATCAAGGTTCTTCGCTCAGTAGATAAGATGGCCCAACCAGGTATACAAATTTCTCTCAGAATAAAAATTGATTTGTGGTGTTTTATTTATCATACATGTAATCAATCTTTATGTTGAATTATTATATGAAAATTTCGTACAATGTAGGCATTGGAAGGAAGTAATGGTACAAAACCGAAGAACTAGCTGCTCAAAACGTTTAGCTATACACAAGCTGCATGCATGCTGGGGAGAGGTTGAGGCCAATGTCGCTAAAGTACTTGTTGGCAGAGATATATAATCAGAGAAGAACAGTGGCAGACCTAAAAAAAATTTATTTATGTCTGCACACTTAGTGGTGGGGTTTAGGGGTTTGGAGATGGTGCCTCTGAATATTTTTTATTTTTTTAAAATACATGAAAACACAAAAGAATATAAAAAAATGAAAGAAAAGAAAAGAAGTGTTATTTAATAGCCCCATTTAGGGCTCCATGAATATGCATGTGCATGCTTTCCCTCTCTTTACCAAAACAGTCTCCCTCATTTCTTCCATTTAGCTGTGATTGTTATAGTGCTGTAAGACCATTGTCATCATGGTAACCACTTGAAACTCAGCACTTTGTTCATGTCCTGGACCATAGACCGTGATGCATTTGATGAGCCTAGATTCTCATTGTTGGTTAACAAAAGTTGAGTGGTGGGTGAGGTTGTTGAAGGGTTTGCACTAGTCAGCCACTGAGTATTGTGGCCATTTTCTAGAGTGGCATTGGAATTGTTACCTTCGAGCTTCTTCGTATTGAGAAAGAGGCCTCCATTGCCCCTTGCTCTTATCATAGCTTGTTGGTGACAAGATTCATGGAGATACGGTTGTAAGAAATGAATGAAACACATAATAATATGAGATCTTTTTTTCTTCTTCAAAAGTTTGTGACTGCAAGTGGCCCGCTATTGGAGAAGAACATTAAACAGAGGAAGATATAGTCTTAGAAGTATTGTTCAAATATAGGTCCTTCGAACTCGTGTGACATGTATTTTCTTTAAGGGATGTTTGGTAGAGGAGAGAAAAAAAATTATTCGAGAATCTTGTGTGTTCAATTTTATATAAGCTAAGACACACTACATATATAGGACCATAGATCAATCCGGTTCATATTTTTTTTTTTGGTAAAAATCCGGTTCATATTTAATTGCAATAAGAAATTGTTCATAATTAAATTGATAAATCTATTTTAAGTTATACAAGTTATTGTTTAGATATATAAAAAAAAAAGAGATTCTTTTAAACCTGTTAAAGGTCATATGGGAAGTTGATAATTGCTTATAAAAATGAGTGGGTCGGCATTGATCGTTAAGGGTTTGTAGTAGTTAAATTGCATTTAGGGAAACTGTATGCTTTTTTTTCAATAATTTTGTTAAAGATGGTTTGTTATCCATTTATTAAAATTTGATTATTGTTTATTATAAAACAAATGTTGCTCTAACTCATGTACCCAACTCATTTAAAACGTGCTACTAACTATATATCATACATGTTCATTTTTATTTTAATATATACTCAACTCCTTTTGTCTATGTATTTTTTTCGCACTCTCACACAAAACAAATATATCTACCTTCAGTTTTGTCTTTCATGTAAATGTTTGAAAAATCTCAAATGCTGGCAACAGAAGATGTTGTTCTATTTGACCACTCTGAGTCTGGACCATTTCCTCAAGGAAGATGCTCCTCAACTGAATGAGGGAGAAGAATCTGACAAGGAAAAGGTTGCTGCCATTGATGCTTTTAAATATTATGACTTCCTTTGCCGGAACTATATTCTCAATGCTTTGGACAACACATTGTATAATGTGTACTGTACCCTGAAGACCAGTAAGGAACTTTGGGATAGTCTGGACAAGAAGTATAAAACCGAGGATGCTGCCTTGAAGAAATTCATAGTTGGCAGATTCTTGGACTTCAAGATGCAAGACTTCAAATCTGTTGTGAGTCAAGCTGAGGAACTTCAAGCGATTGTGCATGAAATACATGCAGAAGGAATGTCTCTTAGTGAGTCTTTCCAAGTTGCTGCTTTCATAGAAAAATTACCGAATTCTTGGAGAGACTTCAAGAATTATCTGAAGCATCAGCGCAAGGAATTGTCACTTGAAGATCTGGTTACGAGATTGAGAATAGAAGAAGATAATAAGATGTCTGACAAGAGGAATGGCAACAATCCTATTATCTCTAAGGCTAATGTAGTTGAAGAGGGATTAAAGTCAAAGAAGAGAAAATATTCTGAAGATGAAAATGCTAAGCAGGGAAAGGTCAAAAAGTTCAAAGGCAACTGCTATAATTGTGGGAATCCTGGCCACCGTGCAAGGGATTGTAAGAAGGAATAAAAGAAAGATCAGAAGAAGCCACAAAAGTTCAGTAATAAGAAGAAGAGCACTCAAGCCAACATGGTTGACATTGCTGATCAGGTTGAAGAACTGAATTTGGCAGCAGTGATGATGGAGTGCAATCTGATGGGAGACTCTAAGGAATGGTGGGTGGAGACTGGTGCCACTAGACATATCTGTTCAAACAAGTGGATGTTCTCCTCCTATACGCCTACTGATAATGATGAGAAACTTTATAAGGGTAACTCATCTACTTCAAAAGTGAAGGTGTGGGCAAAGTGGCTTTAAAGATGACATCTAGCAAAATAATGACACTCAATGATGTGCTCCATGTGCCTGATATTCGCAAGAACTTAGTTTCTGGATCTTTATTAAGCAAGAATGGCTTTAAACTTGTATTTGTTTCTGATAAGTTTGTACTTACTAAGAATGATGTGTATGCAGGAAAGGGCTACCTTAGTGAGGGCCTTTTTAAACTGAATGTGATGACTGTAAACAATTCCAATAATATTAATAATACTAATACTTCTGTTTACTTGCTTGGGTCTTCTAATTTATGGCATAATAGGTTAGGACATGTTAATTTAAAGTCAATTAAGAGTTTAATTCTTTTAAATTTATTACCTAAATTTGAATGTTTAAATAACAAGTGCCAAGTATGTGTTGAATCAAATTTTTTGAAATTACCGTTTAAATCAGTTGAAAGATCAACCGAGTTGTTAGATTTAATACATACTGATATACGTGACATGAAATCTACACCATCTAGGGATAATAAGAAATACTTTATTACATTTATTGATGACTGCAGTAGATATTGTTATGTGTACTTACTTAATAGTAAAGATGAAGCTATTGTTGCTTTTAAGCAATATAAAAGTGAAGTTAAGAATCAACTCAACAAGAAGATCAAAATGGTAAGGAGCGATCATGAGGGAGAATATGATGGCCCATTCGAGGAATTCTGTATAGAGTCTGGTATTATACACCAAACAACAGCTCCTTATTCACCGCAATCAAATGGGATTGCAGAAAGGAAAAATTGGACATTGAAAGAAATGATGAATGTCATGTTGATTACATTCGGTTTACCACATAATTTGTGGGGGGAAGCCATTTTGACAGCTAAACTACATTATTAATAGAATGCCTCACAAAAAGACAAATAACATACCATATGACATATGAAAAGGAAAGAAGTCGTCCCTAAAATACTTTACAGTGTGAGGGTGCTTGGCTAAGGTTGCGGTTCCTAAACCTAAAAGGTTGAAAATCGGACCTAAAACTGTAGATTGTGTATTCATCGGTTATACACTTAATAGTAGTGCTTATCAGTTTCTAGTATATAAATCTGATGTTTCAGATATACATGTTAATACGGTTATTAAGTCAATGGAAGTTACTTTATTTGAAGACGTATTTCCGTATAAGAAAATACATGAATCAAGCGGTAATAATGATGATCAGATATCAAGTGGTAATAATGATGATCAGGTTGTGATACATCGAGATGCTACAACTAATATTGATCCTGTAGAGGATGTAGAAGATGAACCTAGACGTAGCAAGAGGCAAAGGACATCCACATCCTTTGGACCTGATTTATGACATATTTATTAGAAAATGAGCCTCGGGCGTATAAGGAAGCTATAACGTCCCCGGAAGGACCATTTTGGGAAGAGGCTATCAATAGTGAGATAGAATCTATTTGTCCAACCACACTTGGTAATTGGAAAACCTTCCTCCTGGCAATAAGCCTTTAGGAAGTAAGTGGGTGTTCAAAAGAAAAATGAAAGAGAATAACACTATTGATAAATATAAAGCTATGCTTGTGGTAAAAGGCTACACGCAACGTGAAGGTCTTGATTATTTCGATACTTATTCTCCTGTTACAAGGATCACATCCATTAGGATGTTGATCGCGGTAGCTGCATTGAATGAATTAGAAATACATCAAATGGATGTTTAGACCGCCTTCTTAAATGGCGACCTAGAATAAGAGATATATTTAGAACAACATGAAGGTTTCGTTGTTATAGGACAAGAACGGAAGGTTTGTCGCTTAATAAAATCCCTTTACGGGTTAAAGCAAGCTCCAAAATAATGACATGCGAAATTTGACAATATTATGTTATCAAATGGATTTCGAATTAATAAGTGTGACAAATGTGTCTGCGTTCGAAATACTGAAAAAGGATTTGCCATTGTCTGTCTCTATGTAGACGACATGTTGATCATGGGTAGTAATAATCAAATGATTAAAGCTACAAAACAATTACTTAAAAGTAAATTCGATATGAAAGATATGAGGATAGCATACGTTATCCCAGGTGTTAAAATTCATAGAACATCTAGAGGGTTGGCTTTATCACAGGCTCACTATATAGCTAAGGTTCTTGAGAAATTCAAAAGTTTGAATATAACCTCTATGAGGAACCCTGTAGATTCCAATCTTAGTTTATTAAAGAACACTGGTAAAGCTATAGCACAAAAGCTATATGCTCAAATGTTAGGGAAGTTTTATGTATGTTATGAACTGCACCATACCTGATATTGTCTATGCAGTAAGTCTGTTAAGTCGTTTTACTAATAATCCAAATGAAAATCATTGGAAAGCTGTGGTAAGAGTTTTGGGATACTTGAAGTATACTCAAGATTTTGCTTTGCATTACGTGAAATACCCCGCAGTTATAGAAGGGTATTTTGATGCAAATTGGATCACCGGCTCTAACGACACTAGATCCACAAGTGGATATGTGTTCACCCTTGGTGGAGGCGTTGTGTCTTGGAAATCGTCCAAACAGACATGCATTGCAAGGTCAACCATGGAAGCAAAATTTATTGCTTTAGATAAAGTCGGTGAAGAAGCCAAATGACTTCATAATTTTATTGAGCATGTTCCTAATTGGCAAAAACTGGTACCATCCGTATGCATACACTGTGATAGCCAAGCAACTATTGGAAGGGCTAAGAACGTCATGCATAACGGTAAGTCTAGACACATACGTCGTAGACATGATACCGTAAGACAGCTACTCTCGAATGGAATTATTACAATTGACTATGTTAAGTCTAAAGAGAACATAGCGGAACCGTTAACCAAAGGGATTCCTAGAGTTGGTTGAAAATTTGTCGAAAGGAATCATTTAAGACCTATAAATTGTTGAGCATTACGGTAACTTGTACCTAGAAGGTGGAGATGCCATGAACTATGCTCAAAGAGACAACTAAGTAATGTTGCAATGATCAAACACTGTGGAGTTTCAAAATCATACTCATTCCTATGACAAGACAGTGTATTATGAGGGTAAGCATTTAGGCTTTAATGATTTCTTAGCAAGACCAAACTGAACTAGTAGACCAAAAAT
>JAVKPL010012277.1:0-57361 GCA_032173675.1 Gastrolobium villosum | reverse complement strand
CCGCCAACCCACCATCAAATGGCGGGTCAACCCGCCTGTAAGAACCCGCACCGTTAATTAAGGTAATTAGTAAGTTAATTATGATAATTAGGAAATAATTCCATAATTGACCCTAATAATTATTAATGGGCTTAGATAATTATATTGAGTGAGTAAAAATGCTGAATGTCGCCTTTCGGAAGAAAAGCGCAGATACCGGTTCTGCTACTCGGTATAAATGCGTACCGGAAAAGTATCCCGGAAAATTATAACGAACGCATGATAATTACTAGAATATTATGTAGGACTTGTAAAACAAGTTTCAAGCCAAAATGACGTAATCTGATGCCAGAACTGATACTGGCTATGGAAAAGCGCGTACCGGAAAGGTGCTCCGAAAAATAAAATAAAAATATGACAAATCTTAGAAAAATGTCTAGGTCTAGAATCCGAAGTTTGAGATCAAGATCTTTTACTTTGCTATTAAGGCTAATACTGCGCGTGTGTGGCTTGTGCCTATAAATAGACATTTTTGGCACACAACCCTAGACATTCTTTTATTCCTACGTGACTTGGGTGGCTGCTGCTGCCTTCCCTTCTTCCTTCCTTCATCCTTGGCCATTTGGCTTGAAAGTTGCCACCTTTAGCTTAAATCCTCCCTCTTTCACCATGGAAACACTTGAGTGAGTGCATTGTAAGGAGGTTGTGGTCTTGTTTCTGAGGGTGTTGCTGTTTGAGGGAGAGTGGGAGGCTGAGTTCCTTCCTTGGCTTGGTTGGGAGTCTTGTTCTTGAGTGGTGAAGCCTCAAGAAGCCTTCTTTGTGAGGAAAGGTCCTTGCTTGGGTGACATTTTCGTGCACCTTGAGGTCTGTACTTTGGAGCTGACTTGTGAGCTCCAAGAGCACCATTGTTGGCTGCTCAAAGCTTGGGGTAAGTGTTCTACACCTTTGATCTTAAGTTTAATGCTTAAAGTTGGTGTCTTGGCATGTAAAAAGTTAAAATGAAGTAACCAACACCTAAATGAACTTGTATATGCTTAAAGATGCATGCTTTAACGTGTACATGTATTAAAAGTTGGACCTTTGGGATGGATATTCACGAAATGCAGAAACTGCATTCTGTCATGAGATATCCGGATATCTGTCGAACAGATATCCGGATATCAGTATCCGGATATGGTATCCGGATATTGATATCCGGATATGGGATCTGGGTATCCGGATATGACATATCCGGATATGTCCAGTGTGATATCCGGATATGGCATATCCGGATATACCCCTTCTGATATCCGGATATCCTGGGTTCTGCGCAGACAGTAGCTTTACTATATGAACAGTAAGCTATTGGATGTGTGTGGACCCAAGTTTAAGGAAGTTGAACTTCTGTAACTAATGAACTAAGTCAGAATCATGTGATTAAGGGCTTATGGCTTTGTTGGAAGCCTTAAGACATAAAACGTAAAGGAAAGGCGTAGTCTTTAAGTGTATGCATGTTGTGCATTAATATTAACTTGTTAATGGTCCATATCAGATTGTGATACTGCTGTTTGTGGACTAGTGAGTGGTTGGACTCTTGGCTTGGATAGCTAGCTTGCAAGGTAAGCTTTCGTGTCCTCGGTTTAGCCATTTTGATGTTCCACCATGTCCCATGGGGATGGGTTTATGCATGCTGTGTTACATGCTTTGATTATTTTGGAAATGCTGTTGAGCTGTTTATATGTAATGAGCATTATGATATGCATGTGGTGTCCACCTAGACGGCAATCCTGAGTATGTAGTACATACAAGATGGAGAAGCATGTGGGTGAGGTGCAGGTAGTATCCATGTACTCATGTAGGCATAGACGTATTCCTACATTTCTCTGGCCAGTAGATTTGAAAGCACACATGACATGATTATTGCTGCATCGCATGATTTTAGAACTTATACTGTAATACTGTTTTTGGAACTTATATTACACATGTAAGTGAGCTTGGGGTGGAGACTCCTTGAGGACCCCTTGTCTTACTGAGATTTCTTGTTAGAGATCTCACCCCACGTTTGGGGACGCTTATTTCAGGATCAGGTAATGTTGAGGGCTCAGGTGGCAGGAGGCCAGAGTTGAGCTGATATTCTGATATGCTGTCTTGCTGGGTTTGCTGTTATGTTTTCCGTTTTTTATTATGCTGATTATGTTGAGACTATTTGTTGGGCATTGTTGCCTTATTTGGTGAGCATGGGGTTTGTCCATGCCACATGTTTGTGTTATTGACCTTTTACTTTAATGTTGTAATTAATGTATCAGGATTTTGACCCAGGCTGCATGTGTAGTCCTGCGGTTCTAGATACACACATTATATTTATGTACGAGGTATTCAGTTAGTTGTCTTGCCATTTACATACATGCAGTATTTTTATGAAAATGATTAAGTAATCAAGTTGGTTAAGTAATGACGTCATAATTGAATTAAAGAAAAAGTTATTCCGCATTTTAATTAAGCGTGGCTTAATACGATAGTGTGTTAACAGACCGGGTTAACACGGGCTGTTACATTTTATGGTATCAGAGCACTTTCTAGGGAAAAGCCTGTATGTATTGCAATAACTTAGGATGAGTCGTTGCGTGTCTACTTTGTGTTCTCTCTGACTGGTGCGTATAATGATAATGCATATGTGACCACATGGCGTGGGCCTGATCAACTCATTCTTTGTGTAACTTGTGCAGAGTCATGGTACCACCAAGGAGGAACACTAGTACGAGCGAGGATCAATCGGATCCTATCCTGGCTGCATTAGCTGAGATGCAGGCGGCCCGACTAGCCGACCAGGAAGCCACGAGGCTGGCGAACCGGGCAATGCTGGACGCTATACGAGATGCGAACCGGCAAACCACGGCAGAGGTTCTGGAGGAGAACCGGATGGCCAACATGACTATGATGAGGGTCATGTTGGAGGAGTTGAGGGCTGGTCCTGCTGCGGGCCAGGGTCCTCCACCACCTCCACCGCCGCCACCGCCTCCACCTCCGCCTAGTCAACAGGAGGACACCCAGAGCCAGATGGGTGAGGGTAGTCACTTGACGGGGGCTATGCAGACTATCCCCGTGCTTGCTGAGGATCGTGACGAGATCGATCGCCGGCTGAATGCTTTCCGCAAGCATAAGCCACCTACATTCGACGGATCATATGATCCCATTGCTGCTGCCAGATGGCTACAGGCGCTGGACAAGATTTTCCAGATCATGCAGTGCACCGATCCGCAGAAGCTGCTGTTCGCCACGTACATGCTGGAGGGCGAGGCCCATGAGTGGTGGACCAACCTATCTCAGGCCTACGAGATGCAGGGTCATGTGATGACGTGGCCATTCTTCGAGGAGAGCTTCTTGGGTCAGTACTTCCCTTATGACTCTCAGGAGAGGAAGCAGGGGGAGTTTGACCGGTTGGTGCAGGGCTCGTTGTCTGTCGACGAGTACCTGGCCAAGTTTAATGAGCTGGTCAAGTTCTCTCATTTCCGCATGGCGAGGCCTACTCCTACATTCTTGGCGGCCAAGTTCCGGAGGGGACTTAATGAGGATATTGCTGGACATCTCGCCGGTTCTGCTTCGAGAGACTTCGGAGCGTTGGTGCAGCAGTGCCGCGACATCGAGGATTACTGCCGGGCGAGTCAGGCCAAGAGGGCCAAGGTTGAGGTGCCACAGAGCACTGGTGGTTCTACTCCCTAGAAGAACAAAAACTTTGCAAACAAGGGCAAGGGCAAACCGTTGGCGGCTAAGCAAGCGCCAAATCAGTTCAGAAAGACTGCTGCTCAGGGGAACACAGCTAGACCTCCTGCTCCCAGATGTTCTGGATGCGGGAAGTCACATTTTGGGCCGTGCTCTACCGGTCAGCTGATATGCTTCCAGTGTGGCAAGGAGGGCCACTACTCCAGAGATTGCCCGACGGCGAGAGTTGCTGCAGTGCAGGCTGTGCCGTTGCAGATGGTTCCTACTGGGGCACCAGCCGTGCCACCTACCACCGGACGAGTCTACACACTTGATCGTCAGCAGTCGGACAGAGCTCCGAACCTGGTCAGAGGTACTGTTACCATTGGTGGATCAGCTATTGATGTTTTATTTGATTCCGGGGCAACGCACTCTTTTGTTGCTACCCCTATTGCTGTGGGGCTTGAGTTGCCCAGTGATGTGCTTTCTCCACCGATGCGGGTTACCACCGCCACCGGAGAAAAATGTTTGACCTCCACTGTTCATCGCGATGTAGCGTTTCAGTGGGATGGCCGTGACTTCTTGGTAGATCTGATAGGATTACCGATGGCCAACCTTCAAATTATTCTGGGCATGGATTGGTTGTCCAGAAACTGTGCAATGATTGACTGTTGTGCCAAGAAAGTGGTGATGTCTCCGGGTGGGTCCACAGCCAGTTCCTCACCGTTCATTTCAGTCCTGCAGGCGAGGAGGGCCTTGAGAGCAGGGGCATTTGGCTATGTCATGTTGGGAGGTTTGGTGAGTGGGACACAGGAGGATCTCACTGGCATTCCTGTGGTGAGGGAATTCCTCGAGGTGTTTCCTGAGGAGATTCCTGAGTTTCCACCGCAGCGGGAGATAGAGTTCTCCATCGACTTATTGCCTGGTGTGGGGCCTATATCGTTGGCTCCATACCGGATGTCGCCACCGGAGTTGGCGGAGCTGAAGAAGCATATCGAGGAGCTTTCAGCGAAAGACTTTATTCGGCCGAGTGTGTCTCCCTGGGGAGCACCGGTCATATTTGTGAAAAAGAAAGATGGGACCATGCGGTTGTGCACCGACTACAGACAGTTGAACAAGGTGACAATCAAGAACAAGTATCCTCTTCCACGCATTGATGATTTGCTGGATCAGCTCAGGGGTGCTTGTGTGTATTCCAAGATTGATCTCCGGTCCGGTTATCATCAGATACGGGTAAAGCCGGAGGATGTCCCAAAGACAGCATTTCGCTCGAGGTACGGGCACTACGAGTACTTGGTGATCCCGTTTGGACTCACCAATGCACCCGCAGTGTTCATGGACTACATGAACAGAATCTTCCAGCCGTACCTGGATCAGTTTGTGATCGTCTTCATTGACGACATCTTGATCTACTCCAAGACGGAGGAGGAGCATACCAAGCACTTGAAGATTGTGTTGCAAGTGCTAAAAGAGAAGAAGTTCTATGCGAAGCCGTCAAAATGTGAGTTTTGGCTCAAGGCGGTGAAATTTCTGGGTCATGTGATTTCAGCTAATGGAGTTGCAGTTGATCCTAACAAGATTGAGGCCGTGATGGACTGGGAGAGGCCCAAGACGGTTACGGAAGTGAGAAGCTTCTTGGGTTTGGTAGGTTACTATCGGAGGTTCATAGAAGGATTCTCCAAGATGGTGCTACCGATGACTCGCCTTACCCGGAAGGAGACTCCATTCGTGTGGACACATGAGTGTGAGAAGTGTTTCCAGGAGTTGAAGGAGAGACTGACTACTGCTCCAGTGTTAGTTCTTCCTGATCCTGTGGAGCAATTCGAGTTGTACTGCGATGCCTCTGGTAAAGGACTTGGCTGTGTGCTGATACAGAAAGGGAAAGCGGTTGCTTACGCTTCAAGACAGTTGAAACCTCATGAGGAGAACTACCCGACTCACGACTTGGAGTTGGCAGCCATTGTTTTTGCTTTCAAGATTTGGAGGCATTACCTGTTTGGCATGAAGTTTGCTGTGTTCAGTGATCACAAGAGCCTGAAGTATCTGTTTGACCAGAAGGAGTTGAACATGAGACAGCGTAGATGGATGGAATTCTTGAAGGACTACGACTTTGAGTTGAGGTATCACCCTGGCAAGGCCAATGTGGTAGCCGATGCTTTGAGTCGGAAATCCGTGAGCTTATCTAGCTTAATGATGAACGACTACGAGATGATCGAGAAGTTCAGAGACTTGAGAGTGAACTCCTTGTTTGGGGGTGCACTACTTGAGATGGAGACAGCAGAAGTGATCAATGAGCTGATGGAAAAGATCAAAGAGACGCAAGTGCAAAGAGAGTGCCTCGATTATGTGAAGAACCAGGACGGTGTGTCTTGGAACGATGATGGTTTGCTGCTGTTCCAGAAGAGGATTGTCATTCCTCGAGGGCCATTGACCGAAGAGGTTATGGCAGAGGCTCATAAGGGCCGGTTCACTATCCACCCTGGTGCTACGAAAATGTACCAGGACTTAAAAAGGAATTTTTGGTGGCCGGGCATGAAGAAGGACATAGCGGTCTACGTGTCCAAGTGCCTTATTTGTCAGAAGGTCCTTATTTGTCATAAGGGCCGGTTCACTATCCACCCTGGTGCTACGAAAATGTACCAGGACTTAAAAAGGAATTTTTGGTGGCCGGGCATGAAGAAGGACATAGCGGTCTACGTGTCCAAGTGCCTTATTTGTCATAAGGTGAAGATTGAGCACCAGAAACCGTCTGGTAAACTTCAACCTCTTGAGATTCCACAGTGGAAGTGGGAAAGCATTTCCATGGACTTCGTGGTGGGATTGCCTAAAACTCAGGCTGGATGTGACTCTATCTGGGTCATTGTGGACAGATTGACCAAGTCTGCCCATTTTCTTCCTGTGAAGGTGAGCTTCACTACAGAGCAGTTGGCCAAACTCTATGTCCGTGAGATCGTGAGGCTTCACGGGGTGCCCGAAAGTATCATCAGTGATAGGGACCCGAAGTTCACATCTCGGTTCTGGGAGGCGCTGCAGGAGGCTTTTGGTACGCAGTTGAGATTGAGTACCGCCTATCACCCTCAGACTGACGGACAGACTGAGCGGACCATCCAGACATTGGAGGACATGTTGAGAGCTTGCACGTTGGAGCAGGGTTCTGCATGGGATAGGTACCTTCCGTTGGTTGAATTTTCATACAACAACAGTTTTCATGCTAGTCTGGGCATGGCACCCTATGAGGCGCTGTATGGTAGGAGGTGTCGGACTCCTACCTGCTGGTCTGAGGTTGGAGATAAGGAGCTATTTGGCTTGGACTTTGTCCAAGATACTACCCTACAGATCCAAATGATCAGGGAAAAGTTGAAGCAGGCGCAGAGTCGTCAGAAGAGCTACTACGATGTCAAGCATCGACCACTGGAGTTCAGTGAGGGTGAGCACGTGTTTGTGAAACTTTCACCTGTCACCGGTGTTGGACGGGCACTCGGCGTGAGGAAGTTGAGCCCGCGATTCATTGGGCCCTACCAGATCCTTGGTAGAGTAGGACCAGTTGCCTATCGACTCGCCTTACCTCCGAACCTAGCCAACATCCGCGACGTGTTTCACGTGTCTCAACTTCGAAAGTACATAGCATACCCTTCGCACGTGGTGCAGCCGGATGATGTGGAGGTCCGGGAGAACCTAAAGACTCCCGTCGGACCACTCAAGATTCTCGATCGAGGCGAGAAGCAGCTCAGAAGCAAGATCATTCCGATGGTCAAAGTACAATGGTCAGGAAGAACTCCTGAGGAGTGTACCTGGGAGCGAGAGGATGAGCTTCTCCGACAGTATCCCGACTTTCGAGACAGTATGTTTCTGATTTTGAGGACAAAATCCTTAAAAAGGTGGGGTGAATGTAAGAACCCGCACCGTTAATTAAGGTAATTAGTAAGTTAATTATGATAATTAGGAAATAATTCCATAATTGACCCTAATAATTATTAATGGGCTTAGATAATTATATTGAGTGAGTAAAAATGCTGAAAGTCGCCTTTCGGAAGAAAAGCGCAGATACCGGTTCTGCTACTCGGTATAAATGCGTACCAGAAAAGTATCCCGGAAAATTATAACGAACGCATGATAATTACTAGAATATTATGTAGGACTTGTAAAACAAGTTTCAAGCCAAAATGACGTAATCTGATGCCAGAACTGATACTGGCTATGGAAAAGCGCGTACCGGAAAGGTGCTCCGAAAAATAAAATAAAAATATGACAAATCTTAGAAAAATGTCTAGGTCTAGAATCCGAAGTTTGAGATCAAGATCTTTTACTTTGCTATTAAGGCTAATACTGCGCGTGTGTGGCTTGTGCCTATAAATAGACATTTTTGGCACACAACCCTAGACATTCTTTTATTCCTACGTGACTTGGGTGGCTGCTGCTGCCTTCCCTTCTTCCTTCCTTCATCCTTGGCCATTTGGCTTGAAAGTTGCCACCTTTAGCTTAAATCCTCCCTCTTTCACCATGGAAACACTTGAGTGAGTGCATTGTAAGGAGGTTGTGGTCTTGTTTCTGAGGGTGTTGCTGTTTGAGGGAGAGTGGGAGGCTGAGTTCCTTCCTTGGCTTGGTTGGGAGTCTTGTTCTTGAGTGGTGAAGCCTCAAGAAGCCTTCTTTGTGAGGAAAGGTCCTTGCTTGGGTGACATTTTCGTGCACCTTGAGGTCTGTACTTTGGAGCTGACTTGTGAGCTCCAAGAGCACCATTGTTGGCTGCTCAAAGCTTGGGGTAAGTGTTCTACACCTTTGATCTTAAGTTTAATGCTTAAAGTTGGTGTCTTGGCATGTAAAAAGTTAAAATGAAGTAACCAACACCTAAATGAACTTGTATATGCTTAAAGATGCATGCTTTAACGTGTACATGTATTAAAAGTTGGACCTTTGGGATGGATATTCACGAAATGCAGAAACTGCATTCTGTCGTGAGATATCCGGATATCTGTCGAACAGATATCCGGATATCTGTCGAACAGATATCCGGATATCAGTATCCGGATATGGGATCTGGGTATCCGGATATGACATATCCGGATATGTCCAGTGTGATATCCGGATATGGCATATCCGGATATACCCCTTCTGATATCCGGATATCCTGGGTTCTGCGCAGACAGTAGCTTTACTGTATGAACAGTAAGCTATTGGATGTGTGTGGACCCAAGTTTAAGGAAGTTGAACTTCTGTAACTAATGAACTAAGTCAGAATCATGTGATTAAGGGCTTATGGCTTTGTTGGAAGCCTTAAGACGTAAAACGTAAAGGAAAGGCGTAGTCTTTAAGTGTATGCATGTTGTGCATTAATATTAACTTGTTAATGGTCCATATCAGATTGTGATACTGCTGTTTGTGGACTAGTGAGTGGTTGGACTCTTGGCTTGGATAGCTAGCTTGCAAGGTAAGCTTTCGTGTCCTCGGTTTAGCCATTTTGATGTTCCACCATGTCCCATGGGGATGGGTTTATGCATGCTGTGTTACATGCTTTGATTATTTTGGAAATGCTGTTGAGCTGTTTATATGTAATGAGCATTATGATATGCATGTGGTGTCCACCTAGACGGCAATCCTGAGTATGTAGTACATACAAGATGGAGAAGCATGTGGGTGAGGTGCAGGTAGTATCCATGTACTCATGTAGGCATAGACGTATTCCTACATTTCTCTGGCCAGTAGATTTGAAAGCACACATGACATGATTATTGCTGCATCGCATGATTTTAGAACTTATACTGTAATACTGTTTTTGGAACTTATATTACACATGTAAGTGAGCTTTGGGTGGAGACTCCTTGAGGACCCCTTGTCTTACTGAGATTTCTTGTTAGAGATCTCACCCCACGTTTGGGGACGCTTATTTCAGGATCAGGTAATGTTGAGGGCTCAGGTGGCAGGAGGCCAGAGTTGAGCTGATATTCTGATATGCTGTCTTGCTGGATTTGCTGTTATGTTTTCCGTTTTTTATTATGCTGATTATGTTGAGACTATTTGTTGGGCATTGTTGCCTTATTTGGTGAGCATGGGGTTTGTCCATGCCACATGTTTGTGTTATTAACCTTTTACTTTAATGTTGTAATTAATGTATCAGGATTTTGACCCAGGCTGCATGTGTAGTCCTGCGGTTCTAGATACACACATTATATTTATGTACGAGGTATTCAGTTAGTTGTCTTGCCATTTACATACAGGCAGTATTTTTATGAAAATGATTAAGTAATCAAGTTGGTTAAGTAATGACGTCATAATTGAATTAAAGAAAAAGTTATTCCGCATTTTAATTAAGCGTGGCTTAATACGATAGTGTGTTAACAGACCGGGTTAACACGGGCTGTTACACCGCCCGCCCCGTTTTTGGCGGGTTAAGGTCGGGACGGGATGGGGCGGGGTGGGTTGGCATGTTTTGCCACCTATATTTTCTTGGTATCCATATAAATACTACAATTTAAGCCATCAGCCTCTGAGGTACAGAGAGAGGTAAGATCATATCTGAAAAATTCCTACACATTTCCCCTCCCCCTTAAAACATAGTCAGGAAGATCTGTCATTGTCCAATTTCAAAGAGTTTGTTCATGCTGCGGCGCTGAGTAGAGTAGTTCATGAAGGAGAATCATATACGAGGAGATTCTACATGAGATTTGCGATTCATAAGATAAATTAGAATGATAATGATCTGTCGCATTCCAAACCATGTACAATAGTCTAAGACTCTAAACGCTTTCGCAAATCCAATTGCGCCACTGAGGTATGAGCTAGCTCTCATGTGCTTTATTTTTAGCGCAATATTCATGTTTGGGATTTAGATTTTGGCTCTATTCACATGAAGTTTCTCGAATATATTGTAAACTCACACAAGAAGCAAATCATCATAATTGATGGAAAAGTTGATTCTATGAATCTCTTATACATGCCATTACATCTTATGTTCTTAATTATCATTCATCGTCAATTCTTATATACATACTCCTAGTCTATGTACCTTATTAAGTCCGTGGTTAATATGGCAAACCACAGTCTCAAAATACTTAATTCACACATGGCACTATATCATGCATCAAATGGACTAATCGGTTACCATATCTTAATATAAATTTTTTTAAGGCATTAAGTTCATGAATTATTCTTATATATTCCTCACTCAATACATTTCTAATTAATATGAAACTTCACAAGTTACACTTGGATTCCCAATATAGTTATCACTTACCAGTGTGCCTATTGTAGAACTTGTGCACAAGAACTTGTTTTTCCTTTTTTTTTTAATACTTACTACCCCTTTAAAAATTTTAGTTTATTTTAAAATATTTGCCAATTTAAAAACTAAAAAAACATTGATTACATTTTTTCCCCTTATCCTTATATTTTTGTTTTTTCATTATGTGGAATAAGGGACACTAATGGAGTGAATCTGGGAGTGTAATTTAAACTAATAAACTTTATGTGTTTAAATTTTTTGATTTTATTGTACAAACTTTTTTTATCACACTTACATAAAAGTGAATGAATCTCACAAATTTTTTGTCTCTTCTCTTTTTACAATGAGAGCCACTTGTGAAAAAACTTATTCAGTAAAAGCAGAAATATTTTTTCCAAACTTTATATACAATTATTTTGAATATTCTCTTGTGAATATTTAATGACTTTTTTAATCATTGTGTTAAAATTTATACACAATTATTTTAAAACGGACGGAGTAGTTTATTTCAAATTATCTGTTTTATTGAAAAAAATTATCTAATGATATCTCTACTGAGTACGATAAGAGAATATTAATAAAGTGAAAGAGGTAATTTAGTCGAGTATAATTATATTTCTTTAAAATTAAGAGTAGTGCAAAATTTCAAATGACAATTATTTTGCAACAGAAAGCGTACTTACAAATTATCAAAAATTGTAAATTACACATCTTTTTCATATTTATGAATAAAAAAGAAAGGGTTTGTTTTTTTATCTAATGTTCATTAAAATGACGTCGTTTTGAGACGGAAATTATGGTATTTTTATAATTTTAATTTATTTCAGGGTTATAATAGTCTTTATCACTCAAATTTTTTAATTTTTCAACCCCAAAATGACGTCGTTTCGATGAACATTAAATAAAGTTATATAAAGTAGCATCGGAAATTTTTTTCCTAAAAAAAAAGGGAGCGGGTGTTATTTATCAAAAAATAAAGGCATTAATGTATTAATTAACGCTATGTTCAATGTAATTACCCTTAAAATATATATAAAAAATGGAGGATGAATTTTTTTAAATGGGTTTAATATTTCTGTTTTTTAGTGCGGAAAAAATTTATCTCTCACACTTATATAAAAATGAGTAGGTCCCATTAATACTCTCTTTTCCTTTTTATAATGGGACCCATTCATTTTTATGCGAGAACGATAGATAATTTTTTTTCTAAAACATTTTTTATTTTACTAAACTTATAATTGACATCTTCATTTTTATTTTTTTTATTTTTTTTGTGTGGAACTTGGAAAGGTCAAACTTTGTCTCCAATCATTAACAACTTGTGTTAGTGTGATACATCTACTCAGAATCTCAGACTATAGTCATGGTTCTCCAGCCAGTATGAACCTATAGAAATCTTTAACACAGCTCCCATCACTCGGAGTCATCACAGTGACTTGACAGAGAAAAAGATAAGCTACAATGACCAGTACTATACAGATGGTCCACGAATTGAGACTACTTATTGAGTTTCCTCTCATTTTTGGTGCAGACACAATGGTTGGAACAGAAAAAAGAAAAGATGATTTGAAAGGGAAAAAAAAGAGAGAGCAATAAATATAGATGTTGGTGGGCATTGGAGCCATGCGAACCACGGACAGCACAGTTTTGTAAAATACATGGTGCAATACGTATCCGATGTGTAGTTAATATTTTGGGACACGTGATCAATTTTTAACACGTTTTTCTAACACATAATTAATTTTTTCTGACACGCATCCGACAATTTTTTATTTTAATTTTATTTTATTAACTAAACATAAAAAAAAATTATAAATCAATTTTTTTCTATTATGAAATTTGATACGAAAAATTAATAAGGGACGAAATATTATTTTTGTTTATATTTATGTTATGAAATTTGGATATTTGATAGATTATATGACTTATTATGGGCTGTTATATGTATTAAATATAAATTATATTATATATATTAAAAGTATTATTTAATATCAAAACGTGTCACAACATATCAAAATATGATATTTTTGAGAATTAACGTGTCGGCATGTCATATCATATCTCATGTCCTTGTCAGTATTGATGCAACATAGATTGAAGCAGAGAATCAAGCCCCAATCTAATATTGAAGCTAAATTGAATTAGAAGTGCAAAGTTAAAGGCATATTTAATAGCATTATGGAGAAAATAGCAGGGAAATAATGGGTATCTGCAATAGCTTGGCTATTTTGAAACGGTACGAATATGTAGGTTTTATTTTCCTTCATAAGTGTTCAAGTTAAACAGGTATACTTATGTGCGCAAGTTTTGCATTTTTTTTAGAGGAGAGATATTCTCGCTACCAAAATTTTCTACTAACAACTCACTGTCTATCTAATCACCATTAGATTAACATTTTCTCTCTTTTCAATTTTTTTTTAATATTTTCTCTCTTTCATCCAATGGTGATGTGATGGGTAGTAAGTTAGTACTGAAAATTTTTGGTAGGGAGAATATCCCCACGACCTTTTTTACGAGGTTTTCTCTCAACGTTTAAATATGAGAATAACATTCGTTGGGAATGTTGTGCTTCTCCGTAAATACGCACTTTGACAATGGCATATTCTATATTAATTTTTAATGTGCTGTGCAGTGGAACCTTAAATTTAGGGGTGGAAAATACTCAATTTCTGTAAAACTCGCTAATAAAAGTTATTACGTGAATGCCAAGTAAGAGTCATTTTCAAAATTGAGTTGCTAAATTTATTTTATGGGATTATTTTTTTTTTTAATTTTTGTCTTAGTTTCCTTTCTGTCTGTCCCATACAAAAAGAGCATGAGAGACCAAATACTAAGGAAATTAGAGAGATGTCCATGCATGGAAATCTTTTGAAGTATTACCTAGCACTTAATGAAAGCATTTAGTTTTCCTTAAAAAAAAGTTTTCACGGAATTCGTTTTTCGTCGATAATTTTGACAGAATATTTTTGTTCGAAAATTAAGACTTTCTAATAATGTATAAATTATGCTTGATAGCTATATCTAATTAGTCTATCTCTGATTTACGTTAAGTGGAGTAAGTCATGCTCTATTTTTCTTTTCTCAGTGTGGTCCATATGATATAAGTCTCATTTTATTTTGTGGTAATGTATTTGGCTTACATATTTTTCATATCAAACAAATCATTTAAGTTTTCTTAGTGAGACAAAAGGAAATAAAGATAAAATAAAATAAATTGAATGTATGCATTCAGGCTTGTGTGCTGATTCTTTCCATGTCTTCCCTGCCACATTCAACATCTTGCATAAAAATGTCCAGGGCCTCAACCTACCTATGCTATGCATGCATCTTCCAAACTCATTGTGGGGTCTTTCTGAAACACTGACAGCTGAATCACAACGTCGGATCATAATTTCTTTTCCACCAAAAAAAGACAATATTCTTGGTGGTTAACTTATCATAAAATATCTCTATTATAATTAATTAAGGACTTAGATAAAATTGCTAAAGTTTGACCTGCTTAATTAGTCTCTTAATTGAGGATTCAGCTTAATTAAACATCCTAATTATTCAACCCTTGACTGGTTTTTTAAAGATTCAGGATAGAAAAATCTGCAATATGTTACGTCACCAAGTGTTGTAAGGCAGGTAACTGTTTGATTGTTTTTTTTTTTTTTTTCTTCTTAAAACTGTTTTGTAAAATAGTGATGGAAACAGTTGTTTTCTATATTTTTTTCTTTTTGAAAGTTAAAAACAAAAACAACTTAGACATGTTCTCTAAATTTGATTCTAAAAACAAAAAAATAGTTATAATTTTCAAAATATTTTTTACAAAACATGTGTTACTAAACGAGTTTTTTTGTTCTGAAAACTAACAAACAGTTTTTGAAAACAATAATCAAACAAAGCCATAATTTTGGAAAATAGTTTTTTTGTTTTCAGAAAAAAAAAATTAAAAAACTCGTTTGGTAAGACCTTTTTTGTAAAAAATATTTTAAAAATTATAACTATTTTTTTGTTTTTAAAATCAAATTTAGAGAGCATGTATGAGTTATTTTTGTTTTTTGTTTTCGTTTTTAACTTTCAAAAAGAAAAAAAATATAGAAAACAACTATTTCCATAACTATTTTACAAAACAGTTTTAAGAACAAAACAATCAGAACACAATCAAACAGACCCTAGTTTCCGTCACTTAATTTTTCTTTTGTCATAATCTTTCTTCAAATTGACACTTAAGATATTTTTTACCATCTTTTACAACCAAAATTTTCATAAGAAGGATGAAATAACTTGATAGTTAAAACTTAAAAGCCAAAATAATAGAAACTTACTGTAACGAGGGAAATTTCTGTATATATGTGTACTTTATCAACACAATGTGCACTTTTTAAGGTTAAGCAAACTATTCTACTAGTTCGATTTGAGTTGGACTTTTCCCTATCAAGTTTACTCGAACACAAAATTATTAGTTAAATTGCAACAACTCCTTACCAATTGATCAACATATTTGATGGTGCGTCGGTTTATTATTGTTTCATTATATAGTTAGCATCTAATAAATGCGTTTGATTTTTAGATTTTTTTTCTTGTTACTTCTTTGCCTGGTATCTCTCTCACATTACATCTGCCTATAGGATCACTGTTAATTTTTTTTTTTTCCCTTACTTTCTTCCAGCTTTTATCCGTGATCTGATACAATGGATATTTTGATAAACGCCCAAAAGATATTGATAATTTTGTATAAACTACAGCACATATGTCAGTAAAATTTAATATCACGAGCGTAAACATGTTTGTGGTTTTATCATGTAACCAAAGCCAAAAATTCGTGAAACAAACTCATATTTGCAAACCATTTCATTTTTAAAAATAATTTATATCTCAACTTTTTCGGTTCATGCACATATACAAATAATTCAAACTAAACGTTTTGCGTTTTGCAATTTTGGAAAAGCCTGGAAATAAGGAGGAATTTGAGTCAAAATACATATATGTAATGTATAATAAATAAGCTTCTCGAGTCAATCCAAAACCCCCCATCCTTATACTTTGCCCAAAAAAAACCTAAAGAAACATGCAATTACTAAGCCACCACCGCTTTCCAATCAACACGACTATACAATCCCCTTCTTGACTTTGAAACCTCTTCCCCTTATTTATTCCTGCAACAACCTCTTCCATTAGAATAATCCCACACTTACTTCTTCTTCCTCTTTTCACTCTCCCATTAATTCAGTGCTTGCAAACCCCAAAACTTATCAGAAAGAAGAAGAAAAACTTATCAGAACCCATGAAAGAGCCCTAGCATTTAAGAGCTTTCTGCCATCTCCAAAGGCAACAAGATTCCTAAATCCTAATTAAGTCAAGAACTATCACACACACAAACACACACAAGTTTTATCTTCTTCACACTCTAATGCAAAAGTAGTGTAAGCAAATGCTAGCTAGCTATAGCACAAGGAATGGCAGACATGGTACTTTTTCTTATCTACATTTTCTTTTTCTTTTTCTCCTTTGACATGCGATTCCTGTTGTGTATTTCTTCCATTTTTATAAATATTTAATTATTGACTTTTTCTCTTTCATTTTATTATACTAAAATCTAGTATACGTGAATAATCTTTAATTCTACTTGCTATCATGTTTTTTTAGGAGATATTATATATATCTTGGAACAGGTTATATTTATAAACTTTTTTATTTACAAATTCTTACAAATTATGTTCTCTCAGAGAACACCAGTTTGTTTCACCATGTTCTCCCACAAGAACATAGAGTATTTTGTTAAAAAAATTCAAAAAAATTTATAAACGGATCGTTCCGATATATATTTTACTGATAACTAAAATTGATTTTTCATTATTATTTTTATATTTTTTTTTATTGCAATAGAATGGTGACAGACACATCCACGGAGAAGGGTAGGTGAAGAGGCCATATAAGAGGAGATGTGTTATATAACGTTGGCCTAGTGGATTCAGTTCAGACCAAAAATCAAGAGCAACAAAAGGGCTGTTTCTCTTGTTGATTTTTCTTTTGGTTGGCTTCCAGTTCAGTAATTCTGCTACAACTTCACAGTTTCTTTCTCCCTTCATCATCATCATGGCTTCCTCCAACAGACATTGGCCAAGCATGTTCAAGTCCAAGCCTAGCGACCCTCCCCACCAATGGCAGCATGACATCAACTCCTCTTTCATGTCCACCGGTTGCCAAATAAGTCCTTACTCTCAAGGTTTGTAAAATTTAAAATTTAAAATTACATAAACCAAACTCAAAACAGTTACCATATATATTAAAAAATATAACATCATTTGAAACTCTTTTCATCACTGAATCCCAAAGGTCAGTTACCTAGACTAGCTAGGTCCTTATAATTGTTATACAAATTAATATTCACATTCTATTATATTAGTATATCTTACAATTTAATTTTCATTGACATTAGCAATTTTCTCATAAAACTCATAGGCGGGGATGTTCTTTTATTGAATTATACATAAGTTTTCGTTATAAACCTCTCTTTTTTTTTCTTGGTCTTAATTTATAGGAGGTGAAGAAAGAAGTCCAGTACCAAAGCCAAGATGGAACCCAAAACCTGAGCAAATTAGGATTCTTGAAGCCATATTTAACTCTGGGATGGTGAACCCACCAAGGGATGAGATAAGGAAGATCCGGTTACAGTTACAAGTGTATGGCAATGTGGGTGATGCCAATGTATTCTATTGGTTCCAGAACCGTAAATCAAGGAGCAAGCAAAAGCTTCGCCACCTCCACAACTCAAAGAACAATAACCCAGAACCCAAACAAAAACCTGCTTCTTCTTCTTTCTCTCAAATCACAACACCTTCATCCACATCCTCTTCCTCTGAGAAATCCTCTCCAAAAGAAATAACACACTCCAAGGGATTCTCCATTGGATTATCAAACTTCAATGATGTGGTGCCTCATGCAGTGAACCAGGCTTATTTTCAGACCCACAATGACAAAACCAATTTGCTACAACCACCAACTGTGTCTTTCTCCTTCCCTGTGCACAATATTAACCATGGAGTTGTTGTGGCTAATAATAATGCCATAACAACACAAGGGCTTTGCTTCTCTCAGTCCTCCAGTAGTATCATTCAAACTCAAACTCAAACTCAACTTCAACCTCAAGTTCAACAAAATGTTGCTCCTTGTACTAGTGTGTTGCTTAGTGAGATCACTAACTATGGAACCTCCTCAAAGAAAGACCAAGATCAAGACATGACCTTGAAGATAATGCACCGACATCCACAACTCAGTTTCTCTCTCACTTCAACTGCTGTTCCTCCCATTACTGTTCCATCCGACATTACTCGTCTTCAAGGTAATCATTCGATTTTACAAATATTTGGAAAATGGGTGATATGAATTTCGTTCTATATTACGAGGTGAGATGTACCAAAGTTCTCTACTACCAATTTACTACCTGTCTAATCACCATTTGATCAGTATTTCCTCTTTCTTCAAATTTTTTTAGCATTTTCTTTCTTTGATTCAATGGTGATTAGATAGGTAGTAAGTTAGTAATAGAAATCTCTGTCATATAACCTATAGAAATCTCCGTCATATAACATATTTTGTAATAATTTGAATGGAAGGAGGGTAATATGGTAATTGTGATGTTTGTTTGTGTTGAAATATATAAAACTATTATCAGATCATCGTGTTTGGGTTCGATATCGCTCCAATACTTTTTTTTAAGTGGAATTTTTTTATTCGCACTATGTACCTTTGCATTGTCCACCCTTCAATGCAGGTGGACTCTCGTGTCAGGGTGCTGAGATATATAAAATTATTAATATAGCTTCACCAACAACTTAACCTTTTGTATTGAATTAATTCTGCGAGTAACATGTGCGTGTGAAGGGTTCATTGGTTTAGCTAGTGATTTTTTATTTCGACTTGCACATGAGCGGTGATTCGGTGTGTGTCAGATGTTGGTGAGGCAGCAGCAGCAGGAGCTGGTACGACGAAATTTACAGTGTTGATAAACGACGTCGCATTCGAGGTTGCGGTGGGACCCTTCAACGTGCGTGAGGCCTTTGGGGATGACGCCGTTCTCTTCCACTCCTCCGGCCAACCTGTCCTCACCGACGAGTGGGGCGTCACCCTTAACTCACTCCAGCATGGCGCATGTTATTATCTGGTATGTATATATATATATACGCATGTTATTCTTTATACTTAGAGACATAACATTTTAATAATTATATTAAAAAAAAATTTGAGTTTCTCAGTTTTTGAAAGTTATAAATTTATTTATTTATTTTTGCAGATTTAATTAGGAGGTGAAGCTGAAGGAGGAAAATTGGATTCAGATATATATGGTGCTTTTGTTTCTGTTTCTATTACCATATACTCTTTTGTTCTCCTTGTCTCTACATATCTGTAATGCTTTATATTAGGGTTAGGAAAATGAATTCTGAAATTGACTATGACTTATTGTCTCTAAGTTGTTGAAAATATGGAAATGATGTCATCGTGGACCGGAATATTTATATATAAGCCAACTATTTATAGTTTATGTGGATATGATATGCGGTCTATGCGATGTGCTTTCATTTATTATTGCCAACCCAAAAAAAAGTTATAATAATCGAAAATTGAAGTGAGATCATCATTCTCTCATTTTCTGCCAGCTTTTGCGTTGCACTTGTTAATATTTGAAGTTACCATTATTTCATGCTGCTTCTTTAGCTGCCACGATGATTCTTCTGCTTACAACTGCCACCTCGCATAAAAAAAAAACTGTGACTGGATTTCTGCGAGATATATATAATACAATATAGTAAAAAAACGGAAGAAATTTTTATATAGTCAGTGTATTTATGAGGCCTCACCCTGCTTAAAAGGTTTTTTTTTCTTCTTCTTATTTCAT
The DNA here is from genome assembly GCA_032173675.1 of Gastrolobium villosum. Taxonomy (NCBI): domain Eukaryota; kingdom Viridiplantae; phylum Streptophyta; class Magnoliopsida; order Fabales; family Fabaceae; genus Gastrolobium; species Gastrolobium villosum. The sequence goes on along the minus strand of JAVKPL010012277.1, from coordinate 37,607 downwards.
GGAAGAAACGATAAGGTTCATTTATTAATTTTCTTCTTTTTTATTATCTTTCGGTCATGTAAGTTTCAGAATCTAGTGTTTAACGATTGAGATGTTAATTGTACATTTGTTTTTAAAAGATTTTTTTTTCTTCATGATATCAAGTTATGACCAGTGCATCAAAAAGACTTCGTTATAAACATGTGAGATAAAAGAATTTCAATTAAGGGATTCTAGAGTATTAGAGTAAAAGTAAGCTTGTGGAACAAATTGAACCAATTTTTATAACTTGAAGTATAAAATAGAAATAGCAGCGCTGCTTTAAATCGTTAAAACTGATTTTTCATATATTTATTAATATTTTATTTTAACGTTTAGTTAGTATTTAGTACACTTAGAAAAGTTTTTTGTTGAGAGATAATTTTATGTTACGATGTGGTTTGGGGTGATTAGATCTACTCTACCTATTTTCATTTTCATTTTTCCTTTTAAAAAAATAATAAAGGATTATATGCTCATGATGAATTTAGAAAACATACTTGGTTAATTTGATGATTCAATTAGGATTCGAGTCTCGTGTTACGCGGCGTAGTGATATTAAAAAACAAGTCCAACTTCAGTGTATGTCATTTAAAAACGCATAGTAGTGGCGGACGCAGGAATTTTAATAAAAGGGGCGAAAATAAAAAATACAATACAAATTTAATATAAAAAAATTGGAAGAAAATTATTACATAAATCAATATCACTTCACTCGCCTCTTGCTTTACGTGTTTTCGTATTGTTAAATTCATTTATAATTGAATCCGTACTAAAATTCAAAATAAATTATTTTTCAATGTATGTAATCAAAGAATCATCAAGAAATTGATCTTTCATTCTATTTCGAAGCCTGGTCTTGATTATCTTCATAGCTGAGAAAAATCTTCCAGCAGTTGCTGTAGAAACTGAAAGAGTAAGCACAAGTCTAATCACTCTATCAATAAGAGGGTAAATGATAGACTTTCCAATTCTTGATATCCCTTGACATAGTTAAGATGTAGTTGATAAATTAATCAAATCTGGATGATTAGGAATATCAAGCTCAAAATGTTATAAGATCCATCTTCAAATGCAATTTTTCCTGTTTTCTGAAATCTCTAGAATAAAATTTATCAACAAATTTGCAAATATCACCATTATTAAATGACTTGTACCTGTTTCTTGGATCTAAAGTCATGCTCAAAGTAAGTAATTCAACAATATATTACCATTGAAGCTGCTATTTTATTCTTGCAAATGATAATCAATTGATAATATATTATATACTAATATATCTGTGAACATCCATTCGTTACAATACCTATACCAAGAAAAAAAAAGCATTATATTTTTTTTTCTTCCAGTGTTTCAAGTTTCAACCCATCTAAAAGTCAGTCTATGACTATACATACATGCAATGATCTTAGGAAGGTTGAAGTTGATTTTGCCTGACTCTAAGAATTTACATAGCCAAAATCGAAAGGCTAGAGAAGGAGGTTGGTGATAGACGGAACACCGAAACGAGGGAGAGGAGATCTGATGTTCTCAAGGAAAAATATGAGTACGCGTGTGGGCAAAAGCATGGGGAACTGAAGGGAAAAACATGTACAACACGGTAGTTTCATTATCACATTTTTTTACATATATTATAAAAAAATTCTCAAATTCTAGAGGGGGGCGAGGGCCCACCCTAGCCCCTCGACCGGGTTCGCCCCTGGTGTTTGGTAAGTGAATTTTTTTTTTTTTTTTGAGAATATTAGAAAAGTGGTAGATGGGATTTACAAATTTAGTATGGAGTAAGGAAAATTTGCTTAGGAAAAAAAAATTGATGGAAAGATTTCTATACTATAAAAATAAAGGAAAATGACCACGTGAGAATACCACCTTAATGGTGGTATTTTGATTTTTCCAGCAAATTCAAACATGTAACAATTTTACATCAAAATTTTTCTAGTAATATTTCGATCTATCAAATTTTTTTTTTATTTTCCAAAAAAATTATTTTCGCAGCATTTTCTCAATAATTATATTTCCTTGTTTTGCACGAATTGAAAGGGCTGCCCGAAAGGGAATGATACAAACGTTTGTGCAGAAAATGGCAGCTTTGTCTTCAACTATGAGGGAGAGAACAGAAGAGAATACGATAGTGGTTGTTGACGAGAGGTTACAGCCTCAGAGACACAGTAACAAATTGGGTTTACGTGTAGTTTGAAAAGAACAGTGTTTGCTTTCATGTTTGATGCCTCGATTTGACTGAGCGATTTGGATATATCAAGGAGACTTCTCTGCCAATTGAAATTCCATACAATTTCTTTTTATGCTATGTCACACCCAAACATCCATTTTCATCTGCTTGAACCATCACGTATATGTACATATCATGATGATCAAGATACAATCATGACTTGACTACCAAGATTTGTTGCTGGCTACTTCTACACTTGCAAACTTATATGATGTGAATGGTATTGTCTTTCTCAGTTAATTTCTCTCTTTCTCTTGTTGTGGCTCTTTTGATTACGTGATGCATGTAGACTGGAGAGGAAGTATGGTTGAGGAAACAGGAAGCGGGTTTTTTACCATACAAAATCAATTTTACAAAAAAAAAAAAAACAAAGTTATCAAAATAATTCAAAATCAAAAATATTATTGTTACATGGAGAAATATATCGGTCATACAAATAAATAAGAACGAATAAAATATCGTTCTAATGAGAATTAATATTTTAAATACTAGCTGATTATTTTTACTAATTAAGTTGGACAATTCGAATAAGAGATTTAATTAAAAAATTAATTAATAAATAATAAAAACAAGAACAAAAATGCAATAACAAGAATTTTTACAATTAAGAAAAACTCTAATCTCCCTTTTATATTTTGAATTAAAACCTTAATTAATCGCTCATTTTATATTATCAATCAATTCATCTAATTTAGTCAAAATTCAACCCATTTGTATTCTAACCCTTTACTCTGTTTATAATCTTAATTCTTCGGTTTTTGCCAAAAGGATTTAAACATAAAAATCAAGAATAATAAAAATGACATAAGGACTGCATATTCATATGTCTATTCCTATGTTCATATAAATCAATGATGAATTTATCAACCTCGATTCATATACCAATATTCCTATTGGCATACATGAACCTTAAATAAATCTACAAGAAGATTGACTAATAGAAGCATGAAAAACAGGTAAATTCATTCAATACAAAAAGGGAAATTGCATTAAAAATTAATTCAGAAATATAAAAAATCAATTGGGTTCCATCTAACCCTAATTACAAAAAATTAGCTACTTATGGCAAAAACAAAGACAAAAGAAATCATGAAGGCTTCCCCAAACTCCGTCGCAATGAGACAATTATGAGAATGTGGTGAATCTTTATGAATTCCAACTTGATCTCCCTTGGTGAAAACCTACTTTAGAAAGTAATGAAGGTAATATTTATAAAGATGTTAGCGCCGAGTAATTAGGATTGAGATTTTCTATTTTTGGAGCAATCAGGTGCCAAATCTCCTGAATGAGATTTTATTATTTTTTTGTAGCAATCATAATATTTGTGGCTCCATATCTTCACAATTATCTGAAACACCAAAAGGCATAAAAATTAACTTAATTACACATAAAAAGGTAACTTAATAACAATTCATCTAATAACTTCAATATTAACAATTTAAGACATTAAGTTTTATTTTGGTCCTTAATTTAGGAGTTTTAAGTCTCCATTTTGGATTCAAAATAGAGGAAAGTTATATTTATAAACTTTTTGTTTACAAACGACATTAAGTCTGATTAGTCAGACTTCAATCAAGAGTGTATGATTGATCAGACTTAATGTAGTTTGTAAGAAAAAAAATTGTAAATATAACTCTTTTATTCAAAATATTATAAATGTAACATTTATCATTTACCAAGACAATGTGCTTAAACGCACATTTAGAGGGTGCAAAGTCGCGCATGGGGTATGGGAGTGTTTGGCATTGAACCAATTTGAGTTTGCTAAGTAGTACAAACGAAATTAGGCACGATTAATTTGTCGGCATTTAAATGTGGCTAATTTTAATACAAAATGTCATTCATTCCACATGTTGAGTAGTTGCGCATGATGTGAGTGTATGTGTAGTGCATGACTCAATAAAAAGTCACCCATATAGTTTTATCCATCGTAGCAAAATAATTATGGCCAATTTGTCCATTGCCCAAATCAGTGGCGAGCAAGTATTTTAACCAGTGCCAAAATAGTTATAATTATCTAGCTACGTCCAAAACGTGATTAATTTTCAAAAAATTTGAAATGTGATTTGCTACGTTTATTTAGCTACGCTTCAAACATGGCTAAATTAGCCAATATTAAAATGTCCGTCCACACCAACGTGGCTCTGCCATTGGCCTAAACACTCCTGTATCCCATACACAACTTGAATGTGCATCCTTTAAATACCCGTCATTTCTGAAATTTTAATATTTTGGTAATTTTTTTCATTTCTGAAATTTTAATTTTAATTTTTTTTTTGAAAACTTGCTTTCATTCATATAATGAAAAAGCGATAGGAAGCATGTGTATATCAGAAGTTTTGTCCGTCAGAGTTTCTGTTGGAAAAACATTAACAACTTTATTTATTTATTTATTGGTAACAAACAACTTTATTTTTATTTCTTATTTGTTGGCTTTTTATTACTTATAAACATTTAATCATGAAGATAAAAAGAAGGGATATAAATTTTAAATCCATGTTGTAATTAATGCTGCTGAGAAGGTGATTTTTTTGGGTCTAGCTACATGATCATATTTAATTTATATTTTTCAAATTTAAGAGTGCGCTTTGAAAAGTAAATTAGGAGTAATAATTGTTGATGAGAAAATTTAGATTCATAATAATTTTGTTCATATTTAAAATTTATTATTTCCATAATATATATAAATATATATTAGACTGGTTATATTCACCATAGATTACATTTAGGGAAAAGTATGTATTATTTTAAAGGAGATAAAGTTGTGACATTTTAAGTGAGAGAAAAAGATAAATAAAGGTAGAGAGAGAATGGACAAAAAAATATAAAGGTCTGGGTCTCACCTCTTTATGAGAGTGAAAGGATATAAGTTGTGTCATCTAAAAGGATAAACATTTCTCCCTTACATTTATTATCTTATTATTAATTTTATTACTATCACATCAAATTTAGATCAATATTTCTCATTGCTTTATATATAATTGAGAAAAATCGATTGATGATAATAAAAATAATAATAGTGGTCTTATTCATCTCGAACCAAATTAATTTATTAATTGATTAATCAGTGGAGCACTTTAAAAAAAAATCATTTTTAATAATTATTATTACTATTGTATTATTTTCATACTTCTTATTTGGATTCATTTACTACTAAACTGAACTAACTTAGAATAAAAATAATGTTGATGTTTGATTATCACTGTTATACAATATTCTTGAAAGTTGCGCCTACCATTTTATAACCTATTTGTCTTAACTTTTCAATACTTTAAATAAAGGGTAAAATATGTGTCATTTTAAAGGAAGTAAGAGGGGGAGAGAGTTGATAAAAAAAATAAAGGTGTGTGTCCCACATCTTTGTGAGTGTGGAAGGATATAAATTATGTCATTTAAAAAGATAAACATTTTTCACTAAATTAAATGTTCGTTCAAATAAAGTAAAATAAAAATCTTTTACAAAGGAATAACGTGGTGCGTTAGTAAAAATATAAAACAAATGTAGCATAGGTCAAAAAATAACTCACAAAATATCATTGTATATTAAATTACTTAAATTTTTATGACATATCATTATTTAATATTTAAAATAATAGAGTATCAAATAGTTATTAACTTAATTTACATAATTTATATAAACTAAATCAATGGCTTTTTGACCCTTATAACCTTTTATTAATAATTAATTACCAATTTAACCTTGATTATAAACTATTTCGAAAATTTAACCTCCTCAAAAAACATAACATCAATCTGCCCTTGTTTGACCGTTGACCACCAAGCCTACCCGAATATTTTTTGAAATTTTTTTCCTACCCAAGTAGGGAGGGGTGTACCCGGCTAGTGTTCTTCGAATCTGGGAATTTGCTTGAATTATTTACCCGGGTAGGGAGGGGTGTACCCGGGTAAATCTCGACGGTAGGGTTTTTATATAAGCCAGCAGCCCCCATTTGGAAAACCCACAAAGGGGTACCCGAGTAGAGCTGCTGGAAGTTCCTTGTGTTGCGCGATTGAGGACGAAATCTTGCTCAAATTCTTCGTGGTTGTGATCATTAGTTCGTGCACGTGTGAATCTCTGCTTTCTACCGATTGAAATCCATCCAAGGTTAATTTTTTTTCTTCTTTCTGGATGTTTCCTGTTCTGACTTCATCCAATATGTTTGTCCCTTATTGCGTTTTTGTAGTTTGCATGGTTATGTAATTTGATTTTGACCTATTAATTTTTGGAATTACTAACCCTAACCTGTATGTATTTGATTTCTGATTTTGGTTATTTTTTCAGTTTAATAGTGTGACGCAATGACCTCAAGATGCGTTTTGAAGCTGCCACTCAGCCATTCTGAGAGAAGAACCAAGAGTCGTCATCCTCTCAGCCCCAGGCTGCTTCGAGTCAGGCTCCGGACTTGATGTTCGGATATTTGTTTGAGGATGACATACTTGCACACAAGAGGTTCGTGAAGTTTTTCATGAGCCGGAAAATCTGCGAGCCGAAATCACTGGATTCGGCCTTCTTCAACTTGGAGCGGTTTGACATTGTGCCGCTTCTTGAGGAGACACATTTACTTGACCTGGCGGAGATGCGGTGCCCATACTCGGAGGTTATGGTAAGAGCATTCTACTAGAACCTTGGCTACTCGCAAGGCGAGCTGACTTCCCGTGTCTGCGGGATTGATATCATCATGACTCTCCTATCTGGACGGAGCTATTGGGGTTCGATTTTGATGGTGTCACAGGAGCAGCAATATATGATGGAGACAACCATCATATATTTGGTGATTATGACCGGGAGGCCATTGTTACAGAGACTAGGAGGGCAGACGCTGAGCCCAGACATTTTGCTCATTATCCTGTGAGAAACTTGTCAGTGTCTGCTCGCATTCTTCATTATGTGGTGACATATATTATTTTCCAGCGCCCGCATAATCACTCGAAGGTGTTGGAAGGGGATTTTGTCATCCTATGGGCCCTCCTTCACCGTCAGCAGGTGAACTGGAGGCATTATATATGCATACTGATATGGAAGGCAGCCAAGTCAAAGAAGGCTGAATTGCCTTTTGCATTCCTGGTGCAGAAGATTCTACATAGATTTGGAGTGCCTATGGCAACAGAGACCTTGAAGACCGCCGCAGGCTGGAATGCTATATTTGGTGAGAGGCTACTGAAGCAGTGTGGGATCCTGCCGAACAGAGCGGGTATCTGAATGTGGAACAAGGCACCAGGCACCAAAAAGGCTCCACCGCAGTCCCTGCATCTAAAGACCAACTCTCATTTGTCTGAATGAATATCACCACAAATAATAAATTGTCTAAAGCAAATGTCACAATTTAATAACTTACCACTACTGACTGAGCAACATGAAGTGGTGACAAGGCTGGGTCAACATGAAGTGGTGATAAGGCTGGGGTACCCAGACTTACCGCGCTCTTGTCTGCGTCAAAATTTTCGTCCACGTCAGTGTCTGATGAATCACCTTGTGGAATAGCACTTTCAGGTTCTCCCTCATATTCGTTATCCACATACTCCTCATCTTCATCCTCTTCATCCTCATCCAATGCTACCTGAGGAGGTGCGGAAGATTGTAAAACTGTATCTTCTTGACCAGTACAGTGTGCAGTAGTGGTTGCATGCACCGGTAAAGATGAAGACTGACCAGCATCAACTTCAACATATATCTCATATATTTTAATACTTTCCATCCAAAAAACGCATATGTTACGAACTCCACATCTTCATCATCATTGATATCGTTACCAATGTAGTATATTGTATTAATATCCACTACAGTCTCTAACCTGTCTATCATGCGGTGAATGGATTGTATGCCTTCTATCCCCATTTTTTGGAGAATTCTCTCCTTCAATTCATTGCATGTAGTGCCCATTTTGATTTTAATCGTTTTTGTTTTTCCTTCAAATCGAACACCGTTCGGACCTTCAAAATGTCTTCCATTGTAGTAAATAACTATAGGAACCATGTTTTGACTTGAACTCATCTTTCACACGAAAATTAGGTCTAGGTTTTGGGTTTGGAGGTTGGTTCGGATTTCTGAGCACAAAATGGAAGTGTGGAGGTGTAATCTCAATGTCCTACAAAGATTAAGCTTTCTGAAATAATGAGATGAAAAATATGTGTGATGTTTCGAAATAGAGAGCTCAATGGAGAGAGATTTGGGGGACAAAAAACCTAAATCTCACAATAATGGCCGAAACCCATTGATATTGGGATTTTTGGTCGAGATTTACCCGGGTACACCCCTCCATACCCGGGTAAGTAATTCATGCAAATTCCCAGATTCGAAGAACACTACTCGGGTACACCCCTCCCTACCCGGGTTTTGCCTACCCGGGTAAGGAGGGGTGTATCCGGATAGGCTTGGTGGTCAACGGTCAAACAGGGGCAGATTGGTGTTATATTTTTTGAGGAGGTTAAATTCTCGAAATAGTTTATAATCAAGGTCAAATTGGTAATTAATTATTAATAAAGGGTTATAAGGGTCAAAAAGCCCTAAATCAATAGAATAACCTTTCCAAGAGGATGACGTCAGGTAAAGGAACTGCCGTTGTGATTGGATTTGTCTTGTTTATATAAACTAAATTTCTTGGTTTGCGTTTGGATACAGGTTGCTGCAACTTGCAAACGGAAATTTTTTTTTTTGCTCCAGGACCATCCAATAATTCGGTGCTCCCTCTCACATCATCAATTTTTTCTTTCCCTTTTTACCCCTGTTATTTTTTCTCTTTTCCATTTTTACCCTCTCATTTACATTAAGGGACCACCAAAAGAACGGTTGTCGCGGACCAAAATAAATAATCTCCTTGCAAAGGCATGCACTTGTAGCCATCTAGGGAGCATATATGAATATGATGATGGGCTTACAACATATATATTTTGGGTTTTATAATTCTCATGTGGAAGGAGAATTGAAATCTCATGTTGTAGAGATAAAAAACATGTGGGACCCATGTGCTAGAAAAAATTATATGTAAGATCCATATCAGCACAGAAATCGAAAGATGTGTAAGAAAATTATAATTCTCATGTTAAATAAGAATTATAAAACCCATATATTTTTTAGTTGAATTGGAAAATTCTAAAATTATAATCTTAAAAAGGGGAAGGTGATGGATGCATTGGAGGGATTCTTTCACGGCCCGGGAGTATGGTGTTCTGGCCAAAAATGGAAAATAAAAAGGATTGCGAGAGAAATATAAGAAAAGAGAGAGATTTAATCATTTAAGAGTTTTTTTTTTATCAAAAAAGAAAAAGGAGCACAAAAAATTTGGTAGGCTCAGTGTATATTAAAAATTTATGATGCTTGTAACCAAAAAAAAAATAAAAAAATTTATGATGCATTGCTAGACAGCATCAAGATGAAAGCGATGCCATGGTCCCGCCACCCCAGATGCCATGCATAAAAAATCGAAAAAAATGTAATATGATAGTGCTAAGAATATTTTTATTGTTATGGATATACTGAGTTTTTCGTGTATTTTACATTTATCATATTATTAATAAAAAATTATTTTAAAATCAGATGAGAGAGTAATTTGATAAAAAAAAAAAAGATACTTGTCATATTATTAATGAAAATTATATAAAAAACTTGATGCATCTGTATCACTAGAAAGTAGAAATTTTCAATAATGGCCGCTCGGCGCTCATTGCGTAATATGAAAACCCTATAAATGACCTAAAAAATGTGTTTGCTTTAGGCCTAACACCCTAAAATGGTATATGGCCCCTGAATTTATTTGGGCTATGCTGAAACCAACTTGTAGTCCATAAGAGTGTGTTGAAATTGTATTTGGATTCCCAAAATAAAATAAGCCCATAACAAAAGAAAGACAACAAACTTACATATTTGACTTTGTTGTGATTAAAACTTTTAAAATTTCTTTAATTTAGAACAGTTTAAGAATTGATCAAATGATAAAATTTTATTTACCAATATATATATATATATACTGTTTATTTTTTATGTGGTCAATGTAGAACTTATCTATATTGAATTCAAAACGACATCGTTTTGAGATGAAAATCAAAATATTTTTGTAATTAAAATTTATCTGAGGGTTATAGTAGTCTTTCTCATTATAGTTTTTTAATGTTTCACCATTTATTATCATTTTGAATGGTTATAATTTCCATTATATATATATATATATATATATATATATATATATATATATATATATATATATATAGGGGCAGGATCCTTTGAAAACGGTGTCAAAATTTGAAATTTGACACCAAGTCCCAACCGTTGATTTTCGTCAATCAACGATTGTCATTTATTGGAAATTACACTTATCAATTAATCATTAATTGCCAATAAATGATAACCGTTGATTGACGAAAATCAACAGTTAGGACTTGGTGTCAAATTTCAAAAATTGACACCAGTGTCAATGAATCCTATCCCATATATATAAGTCTTATAGTTTCTCAAGTTGCTTGAGATAACTTTATTTGAGGCTATTAAATCATAAACATACAAAGAAGGATAAATGATAATAAAGGAAGAGAGAGAAAAATGGAATAATAATCATTCAAATGTGAATCAATTAATATAATAAATAAATAAATAAAATAACGGAATTTACCAAAAAATTAAAAAATAAAATAAAACAACAAAGTTTTTTGATAGACGAAAATAAATACATCTCAAGCTGCTTTAGAAATATTTTTCTCATATATATGTATATATATATATATATGTATATATATACATATATACATATATATATATATATATACATATATACACATATATATATACATATATACACATATATATACAAATAAAACTACAGGTCTTTTTAGATTTGCTATGAACACAGGTCCACCAGAAATTTTAAAAATCCAAAATATAAAGGTTTCCATACAATAGATGAAGCCTTTTCTGCTGCAAGATCTTTTTTAGGTCCTCATTTTCATATACATCCTTCTCTCAGAAATTTTTCTGAACCATTACCATATCTAAAAGCTTCCAGTAGCCAGACAAAAGTTATATTTTGTGATCATTGTGAAATCCTATCCAGAACAATTAGAAGTCTTAATGAGGAGGGAGAATATCTTAATGAAGAGAGACTTCTTAAACAGATATTTATATTACAACAAGAAGTAGATAAACTTCAGCAAAAATCTTATGGTTTCCCGTCCACAAAAACGGGTGAGATAAATCTTATGGTTTCCCGTCCACAAAAACGGGTGAGATAGGTAATTGCTCCCTTCTGAGCAATCAAGAAGCTAGCATAGAAGCAGGTTCTATGCCTTCACAAGCTCAAACGGTGCTTGGTAATGAAAAAACAAATCCGATAAAGGCTGTGGCTTTGCCAAAAAGACAAGAAGAAAATACTTTAGAAATATTAAAAAGAAAAATAGAAGAAATACTAAATGCACAAAAGGAGATCCGACAGCTAGTAGAACCTGAAAAAGATAAAGAAGAAGAAGACATATCTTCACCAATATCTGGAGATTCAATGGATACTATTGGAAGACAGAACATTGAAGACAAAGTCTAAAAGTCAGACTCTACATTATAGCCATCAAGACTCTATACTATAGCCATGAAGACTCTACACTAGCAGCCATCAAGACTCTACATTATAGCCATGAAGACTCTACACTAGAAGCCATCAGGACTATGCTCTAGCTATTAGACTTCGTGTAAAGTTGTCAGAATAAGAGATAAGGTCGGCAAACTCATGTCCACAAAATGCTGAATAGAAAATGTCGGCAGGGTATTTTGTAAATATAAGTGTCGGTAGGTTTTTTTTTTAAAAAAAAAGTTGTAATTTTGTCAGGAATCCTACTTTTATCTGAAGTGATGATGGGGCCCAATGAGTACCCGACTCAGAAAAGAAAGGATTACCTGTTGTATTTCGTATTTCATTTCTAAGTCTATAAATAGGTACCTTGTTTTAGTGAAAACATGAGGGAGCGAAGTGTGAGAATACTCTAAGTTAGAAACATCTGGGATGTCTCTGTTGTAATCCTTCTGTGCTTGTAATAAAAGTATTCCATTTTCTGAAAACATAAGCTTGCTCTTATTCTCTCAGTTTTTTTTAGACATCTTTCGGGGATTTCCGAAAGGGAAATCCTTCTCCTTTCTTAAGGTACTACCATGTCTTCTTAAAGCTTTTATTTTAAGTATGTGTATATTCTTCCCCTTGTTAGTTTCTTCTTTGTATATTTTATCCCTTTTCATAATCTAAGGTAGTCTTGCCCCGTCTGGTATGTTAAACTGTTCACCAACCTAATGGAGCCAATAAGTGACCTATATAATTAATTAAAATGAAGATTAAGGTCCATGGTAAATGTAGTTAGGAAAAGTGAACAGTAACATAACCTTGCGGATAGGATGTAGAGCCTAGCTTAAAAAAAAAAAAAAAAGAGTCTGGAATCGGCCAACTCTGACCCAAGTCTCCTGTATATATATGTATACGCATATATATACATCTATATATATACATATAGATGTATATATATGTGTATATATGTCTATATATATATATATGTGTGTGTATATATATATATATATATATATATATATATATATATATATATATAGTGATATACTCTTTTGACACCAGTGTCAAATCTTAACCTTTGATTTCCGCCAATCAACTGTTATCATTTATTGGAAATCAAACTTATTAAACGTTGATTGGCGAAATCAACGGATAAGATCTGGTGTCAAATTTTGATATTTGACACTGGTCTCCAATGTTGTTAAAATCTATATTTATTTATTTTTGGTAAAAGATTAAAATCTATATTTTAAGTAAAATTAGAAGGGAGCTAAAAAAGTCGAAAAAACGTAAAGGCGTTTGAAATATTTGTAAAATCGTTTTGCAGGTAAAAGATTGTAAAAAACGTAAAATCATAGTGATAAATTGAGATTTTAACAACCATGTTGATATCAAAGGATCTTGCCATATATATATATATATATATATATATATAGGTTTAGTGTTTGTCATTTAAAATGATGATCCTTATAGATTAATGTAGTGTTTTTTTAAATTTTAATTATAAATTCTCCCTCCACTCTCTCCCCCATAATTTGTTCATTTATCTCTTTTAAAAGAATATAAGTTGTGTCCTTTAAAAGGACACACAATTTTCCATATATATATATGAGATATAATATTCTTACTACCAAATGTTCCTATTAATGCTTTTCAGCAGACAATATCTGGAAAGTTTTTAAACAAAGAAGAAAAATAGCTTTTAATGTACTCATGGGAGTATATAATTATATTTGAGTGGTAGTAGGAATTTTTAGTAATAAGAATATTTTACATATATATATATAGGAGGGTTCTTTTGATTTCAGAATAGGACTTTTAAGTCTTACTCCCCATCTGAGCCGTTGATGGACGAAAATCAACGGTTGTCATTTGTAATTAATAATTAATTAATAAAATTCCCTAAACTATAACTATTGGATGGACGGAAATCAACGGATATGATGAGGAGTAAGACTTATAAGTCTTACTCTGGAGTCAAATGATCTATATATATATATATATATATATATGAGTTCATTTTTCTACAGTTAATGTAGATAAATTATCTACATTGAGCCCAAATGATGTCATTTGGGGTAGAAATCATGGTGTTTTTATAGTTTTAATTTATTTCAGGGTTATAATTGTTTTTATAATTATAATTTCTTAATATTTCAACACCATAACGATGTCGTTTTGAGAGTAAATGCAGATAACTTATCTGTAGTAATTGCGGAAATATTTTTCTCTATATATATATAGGGATAGGATACTGTGACAACCAAATAATGTTACTTCCAATGTTACTACCACATTTAACCGTTAATTTACGTCAATCAACGGTTATCATTTTTCAAATCAAACTCATTAATTAATTATTTATTCACAATAAATGATAACCGTTAATTGACGAAAATCAACGGTTAAGATGTGGTAGTAACATTATTTGGTTGTCAGAATATCCTATCCTATATATATATATATATATATATATATATATATATATATATATATATGGATATGATCAACTTACACAGGTGTAAGAATAATAAATCTTACACCAAATTTTAATCGATTTCCGTGCATCCAATGGTTAAGATTTATTGAGAATTAAAAATTAATTAATGAGTAAGACCTGATAAATCTTAACCGATAGATGCAATATATATATATATATATATATATATATATATATATATATATAGGATAGGATCAACTTATAACAGTGTAAGAATAATAAATCTCCATTACCAAAAAAAATAAAAATAAAAAAATAAATAAATAAATCTTACATCAAATCTTAATCGTTGATTTCCGTGCATCCAATGGTTAAGATTTATTGGGAATTAAAAATTAATTAATGAGTAAGACATGATAAATCTTAACCGATAGATGCAAAAAATCAACGGTTAATATTTAGTGTAAGACTTATTATTCTTACACCTGTGTAAGATGATCATGCCCCATATATATATATATATATATATATATATATATATATATATATATATATAGATATTGTAAAATCATTTATGTAGCTGCTTTACGTACAACAATGACAAATATATGATTATGATTCCCCATATTTAATGCTTTCATCCTTTGTATGGTTATGATACCCGTCTTCAATGGTTTCAAGTATATATACAACAAGTATTTGATTGTTGCAAGTGCAACAGCTGCAGAAATGTAAATATATATATATATATATATATATATATATAAACTTATTTTAAAAGATTAATTAACTTGTTTTCTACAATTTCTAAAAAAATTTAAAAAAGTTATTTCCTTGTATTCTAAATAAAGAAATCTTTTCATGCGTATTTTTTTTTTCATATTACCCTTCTTGAACTTTCTACTTGTCTTTAATTTTATAACAAAAAAGAAAATGAGTTATTTTACTGGAAATATTAATTTTTAATTCAATACTTTTGAACCTGTTTTTTAGAGAAAAAAAGAATTAATATTTATTCTTTTAAAAAATATAAAATTATGTTATTTTAAATGAAAAAAGAGATAAACAATAAAAAATATAGAAAAAGATTAGTTTTTTTTTATAAACAGAAATAAAAAAATACTAAATTTAAATAAAAAATAAAAAATACTAATTTTAAATTAAATGACCCTCAACGGAAAAAAAAAACAAAAAACAAAAAAAAGAAGGCAGTAAATGTCTAAATGAAAGTAAAAAAGGACAAGAGCAGCAGCATTCCCAATATCTGCCAACTAATAAAACCCCACATTTCCAAGGCTCGCTGTTTCAATATCTAACGTTACCAAAATAAAGTTCCCTTTTTTAACATTCTTCTATATCTGGTTTTCTCTCAAAATTTTCCAAACAAACCCCCATGATGTTTCTTTTCTTTCATTCACACCAACCCAGTTCCCCCATTTGATTTTGATTCTAGTTTCTAACACATTTCACAAATCAAAATTGTTTTTTTTTTTTCTCCTCTCTCTTTCTCTCATTTTCCCTCTAGCCAAACACCATATAGAAAACTACAAGTTTGTGTTGTGGGGCAAATGGGGGCATACAGAGCCGATGAGGATTACGATTACCTGTTCAAGGTGGTGCTGATTGGGGACTCGGGTGTAGGAAAATCCAATCTTCTGTCGAGGTTCACCAAAAATGAATTCAGCCTCGAATCCAAGTCCACCATTGGGGTTGAGTTCGCCACCAGAAGCATTCGGGTCGATGAAAAGGTTGTCAAGGCTCAGATTTGGGACACTGCTGGTCAAGAAAGGTTCAAATTCTTTTCTTTTTTTTTTAATTATTATTGTTAGTGTTATCTCTCTCTTTTCATGCTTGAATTGGGTTATAGCCATTGATTCTGTTGTGTTATGAAGATTTGATTTTTGCATTTAGGGAAGGAGGAATGAAGGTGTATATGTTATGTGGTTCGTTAAGGCTTTAAGCTGCTTTTGTTTTTCATGCGCCCTTTGTGCTGATAATTAGAATAGGTGGTACATTGGAAGCTTTTCTGTTTTCCACATGAGGGAAAATGTTGTTGTGCTTAGAATTTTGAATTTTCGTTTTGCTGACGCCGTTTTGTTGTAAAATTATGATTGGCCTTGCGCTTGTTATTTCAGAATGATGTATGTTTTGAGTTCTTGTTGAAATAATCTAATTTGTTTCTTTTGGTGACTTTTAAGTTTGATAAGCAAACATTTCAATATTGTTGTTATGTTCATTCTCTTAGCTTCTTTGGAAAGGTGTTAGAGTTGCGGGGTAACTTTGTAAGGAACATTTTAAATAAGCAATAAAAAAAATGTGATAAGGTGGTGAACAAAGTTGATCGGTATGATAATGTTTCTGACAATGTAGTTAAGGAAACTAGGGTCATGTGGGAAATCCGATGGTAGGCAGCTTTAAATAAACTCAAATTAGTTTCTTACTAATGAAACAGGAATTAGAGGAAATTGTTTAAGACCATATATTTGGTTATACTATTCATGCCATTAGAACCTGTTAAGATCTCACAACATCTGGGTATATGGGGCAAAGTACCCCTTATATTGACTTGGGCAATTCTTTCCCTTCAGCTAGCTTTTGGGGTTGAATTAGGTCTGTAGTCTGTTTTCAATTCTAATAGAACTGATTTTCTATACCATATTTAACTTACGCATTTGTTGGTGTCAAATGTCAATATGATTCCATTTTAGCTTTCTTTTAATGCGTGTTTAGTTGGTAACTATCAAGTGCATCTGAAAATCATGCTTCATTTCCAAAATGATGCATTTGAATTTTCTCTTTAAAATGGCCAAAAAAGAGGTGGTAAAACTGCTACTTTGTGACCTTTCAGAGTTTCAGTTACAGTTTCAGTCACAGTTTCAAATACAAGAGACAGTCTTTTTGCTAAAATGCGAGGGTAAAGCTGCACACAGGGATCTTCTCTCCCCTCCTACATTCGCTAATTGGGGTTTCATGGGTAGTGATTTTGACTTTTGATGGCCAAAAGAGAACTTGTTCTTTTCTGTTTTTCTTGCAACAAAGTTGGAACTCGAATGACTTTCTTTCTAAGTTCATTTCTTTCTTAGCTACCAGCTTTCTGAGGAGCTTGCTATTTTTTCTTAGGTCTTAGAGAAAAGAAATCTAAGAATAAATGTATTTATAGGTTGAAAGCATGAGGAAGTGCAGGAAGGAAATTGAAAACGGATGACATTTCATTGCAAAGATGTGAAGACTATTTTCCATAGCATTTAAGATTGATATGTCAACATGCTAAGGTTATAGTTTTAGCATGAGGGTTATAGAGTTGCTGGTAGTTAGGTAAGGGACATATATTAACTACTGAATGGTAGGAGAAATCATGACAACTGGGCTAGTATTATTATGATTATGAATGCCTGAAATTTTTTTGTAAAATGATGGCTGAAAAGAATGTCAATATTGTATTGTTGTTAACGAACTCTTTAGCTGAATAGTTATAGTCACTACAGAAGATATATATTTCCTTTATTTGGTTAGACATTCTGTGCCACTAGAATCTATTTTTAATGATAGTTTAACTGCGTCATTTAATTTATGTATCTGTTTGTGTCAATATGATGTTTTATTATAACTTCATTTAGTGCTAGCTTTAAGTTTTCAAAGATCCAATGCCTTTGACAATGCTGCTTTATTTCCAAAATGACGCGTTCAACAGTTCATTTCTAGTCTGCTTTAGTACAGATAAGTTGAGATTCGTATGACTTTCTTTGAGCCATTACTGTTTTCTTTTCTATCTGACTGCTATCTTTCCAAGGACGTTGATCCTATCTGCTAGGTCATGGAGACAAGAAATATAAGAACAAAGATAAACATAATACTTGAGGAAGGAAAAACTTAAAGGCAGAATAGAATGCACAAGAAGCTATTGATAAAATAAAACTGAAAAAAAAAGGAAGCTAATCTTCCTTTTCTGGTGAATTAAATTGGTTATTCAATATCACTTATCTTCTTAATTAGGCTGGTTGATAATTAAATACCAGATATATGCAAGCAGGCCAGTAGTCTTGTTGATTCATAAATCCTAACAAGAATCTTTCAAAGTAACATCACCTAATTCTAGATTCCACATCAATAATGATGTACCATGCTGTATTTACTAACTTTTTATGTGAGATATCTATCTTAGTTTGCTTTTCTTTACCAAAGGTACCGAGCAATTACAAGTGCTTATTACCGAGGAGCTGTGGGTGCTTTACTCGTGTATGATGTTACTCGCCATGTTACATTTGAAAATGTGGAGAGATGGCTAAAGGAGCTGAGAGATCACACAGATGCCAACATTGTGGTGATGCTTGTAGGGAACAAAGCAGACCTGCGTCATTTGCGAGCTGTTTCCACCGAAGATGCTACAACTTTTGCTGAACGTGAGAACACATTTTTCATGGAAACATCTGCCCTTGAGTCAATGAACGTTGAAAATGCTTTCACAGAAGTGCTGACTCAGATCTATCGTGTTGTAAGCAAGAAGGCCCTTGAGATTGGTGATGATCCAGCAGCTTTACCAAAAGGACAGACAATTAACATTGGATCCCGTGATGATGTATCAGCCGTGAAGAAAACTGGATGTTGTTCTACCTGAGTATGTAGTAAAAGTTTCTGTATTTTTGTACTTTTAGAATTTATGCCCTGTTTATACAGTGTAGAGATTGATATGAAAGCATGAAGATGATTCTCTAGGGAGCATCAAACTATTAAGTCTCTGCTTTGGTTTGTAGAGAATTCTGTTCAATATTTGCTAGATGTTTAGGAAACATGCAAACTCATTTTTGCATAATTTATATTTTCATGTCGTTTTAAGATATTAATTTATCTAATTTCGGATTTATCAATTTGGTTCTTTCCTTAATCTTTCGTGATACTTTTATTTGTTCTCATCTGTGCTTGCATGTTGACAAAGCAGATTGTTCTGTCTGGTTCTTTCCCTGCATAGCTTTTTTCTTCCTTTCATAATGAAGACAATATTTGAAAATCTGATAAATTGTTTTCTCTTCACTTTTGGAGAATAACTAGCTGCCGGGTATGATTATCATAACTCATTACTTGGAGAGACTTGATACTCGATATAGATTAGGAAAAGGTTAAATCTTGTTGTAGGGTTATCGAAAGGCCCTTTTTTATGTTTTTCCTTGAAGTATTGTTATCCATTGCTAATTGGATTTGGTTTTTCAAACTTTTTAATTATTATATGATTGAGAACCATGTCATGTTAGGCATCAAGAAATACGTTGGTTGTTATTGACAGCAAAATATAAACCAAACCACCTACACGAACGTTTACGATTAGAAGAGAGTGATGATTCCTTTCACTTGTCTTCTTTATTTTCTTTTCTATCATTTACCTTTCTCTTTTTTTTTTTTTTTTTGCTCCCTAAGTGATTTCAACTTCAAGAGACCCTAAACTCATTTGGTCTCAAGCCACTACAATTGGAATAGCAATGAGAGGGTTAGATTATTTGCATGAAACCATATATTTAAATCTCAATGCGTCATCATTATACTTTATACTTAAAAAGAAGAAGGTAAAAAAAAAAAAACTCATTTGGACTTGTTGACAACATTGAATGTCAGTCCTGCAATTTTAAAGACTAGTCTTGCTCGTGGTTCACAACCTCGTTGAGTTAAAGTTGATTTGCTTTTATACCCAAATTAGATTCTTTCCAAATTTGGTTACATACAAAAACTCACTGTTAGCGCTTTCACCATTTTGAAAGATTTCACGTGACATCTATGACATTTTCAGCTGAAAAAGATGTATGTTTTTAAACCTTAAGTGGGCTTTTAATAACCTTGGTTTTGAGAGCATTCGAGTGTTACATTCTTAAAACAGAAAGTGCATGCTAGTAACTCCAACAATAAAAGCATAGCATTTTATATTTTGGGAAAACATAATGTTGTCCATGACTGCAAAAATGTGCCTCTTATAGCCACCGTAAGAAGCTGCAACCTTTATGAAGAATTATACTGCGAGAATTTTATTAGGAAATTAACAGTTTTGTTCAACTTGACAAACAAGTTTTGGGAAAATGACAGTTCTGTTCGATTTGGAAAAAAAGTTGGACA
This sequence comes from Gastrolobium villosum, assembly GCA_032173675.1. NCBI lineage: Eukaryota > Viridiplantae > Streptophyta > Magnoliopsida > Fabales > Fabaceae > Gastrolobium > Gastrolobium villosum. The sequence continues at coordinate 17,293 of JAVKPL010012277.1, read as the reverse complement.
TTTTAGTTTGTGTTTGAATATCAATAAATTACTTATAATTAACTATAAATTTAAAATCTCTTTGTACAAGCCAAACAATCATTATCCATAATTGCTTGCCATATAATATTCATGAAGAAAACAACGTGAACGCATGCATTATAAGTTTAGTTGCCAAGAAAAGTGAGCCTCGAAGTAGCAAGATAATCAATAATTTGTGCTCAAGCAAAATTTTCAGCTTTCGTTAACAATTTAGATACATAAACATTTACATTAAGATATTATAAGCAACAAATGAAAAGCAGATGGAAGATGAAAAAGGGCCAGAAAAAGAAACTACTTCCCTTGGCCAGACATGGAGAAAAAAGTACATATAATAAAGATTTCGAGCCACACACAATGAGGAAATAATTGCATTACATGTATGGTAATATCCAATATAAAGCTAAATGAACTTAAAATGTAGTGAGGGCAAAGATTCCTCGAGCAAATATGGATTAAAACTAGGTCACACGACATCCTCCAGAAGATTTACTTGCGTGCTTCAGCCTTCTTCTGTTCTTTGGCTGAAACAATTGATTTAGTTATTACTTATCAGTTTCAACTTTCAAGCTTCGGGGGTATCAGCAAAGAGTAAGCAAACCAAACAGCATTTAAAACTTACCAGCTTTCTCTTCTTCTCGCTTTTTAGCAGCTTCTGCCCTTTGTTGACGTATAAGAGCTAAACGCTCTGCATGACAAGGAAATAGAACATTAACCATAGGGAAATGAAAGTCACACATAGCACAAGTGTTTTTTTTTTTGGGGGGGTTGTTGTTTGGGGGGGGGGGGGGGGGGGGGGGGGGGGGGGTAGCATAAGTACTTTTAAGACTGATGATATATTATGTTTGTCATTTAACCCTGCAAAGCATATTTTATTTCCATTAAACCTGTAATTAGAGACATTATTTCAAGAGCCACTAGTACCTAAATCTTTCTTGGCTTGTTCTGTTTTTCCTTGCTCTTGCAGCTTCATATAGCGCTCGTGAGCTCTCTGTTTCTCTAGCTCCTCTCTGAAAACAGGTGTATATTTAAGATATTAGAAAAACCAATCAAACAAAGTCTTCACCTTCCAGAATTTGTCAATTTAGAGCAGAAGGATAAGACGAAAAAGAATGTACTGCAATCCTTTAACAATAAGCAACGCCCTTTTCAAGTGTGATTATCCCCCTAAACAATAAGCAAATAAAACGAAGCATACCTTTCACGCCTTGAAAGCTCAGTTGTTTTTCCAACCTGCATTGGGAAGTAAATAGCATTATTATTCTCCATATAATTTAATAACTACAAAGATTTCTAATAAAGGACCAAAAATGGAAAGATGAACTCACATCAACGTCTCTAGCTTTCAAGCTCTTCGGCTTTACTAAGTTAGGGTTTTCAATCTCAATAACCCCTTGAGTACCTTTTGTCTTCTGCAGACATTATATAGCAACAGTACAGTCAATTTCATATTGGTGGAGGCAGACCCTAGAAACAAATAAAACACACACCAAAAAAAAAAAAAAAAACGCAGTCCCTCTATATTAGTAATTGATTTAATATACTAACGGTAGTTCCTTCTTCGGATTCTTCTTCAGATTCATCCCCGGAAGCTTCCTCAGATTCCTCCTCTTCATGCTCGGCTTCTTTCTATTAAGGTCATACAGAAAACGGCCACGTTAAATAAATAAATATTGATTTGTAAAACATCTAAAGAAAATGGAAAACAACTTAAGAGAAACAATGTACAGATTACCTAAGCTTAAGACAAACAAGGAAATAGTTTAAATCAGTATCCTTTAAGATCTGAATTCATCAACTGCCATAATCTTCTATTCTTTTCAATGACTCGGGCCACTTCACCAAACTAAGCAATTAACCTAAGCTTAAACCCAAAAACTATAAGGAAGCGACCAAGAAGTCGTTTAATAAGAACCAAAATTAAATAGTGCTATACTTACATAATCAAAAAGATATTTAAACCTATATAAAACTATAGGGTATGCATCTGAATGAGAGTAAGAGAGAGAGAAATCAAAGAAGCGGGGGAAAATTGTAAAGAACCAATTTAACCAAAAATCTTAAGCATGTCAGACCCATTCTTCATTTTGTTTTTGTTTTTTTTGTTACCTTGTGCTTAAATTCAACAGTTTAGAAGAATGAGTAATCGAACTCTAGACCATCTAATCATAGACTAAAGAATTAATTTAACCCAAAAACTTAAGATGTATTTATTTTATATTAAATCTCTTAACAAAAAATAAGCAATTAACCTAAGCTAAAACCCAAAAACTAAAAGGAAGCGACCAAGAAGTTGTTTAATAGGAACCAAAATTAAATAGTGCTATACTTACGTAATCAAAAAGATATTTAAACCCATAGAAAACTACCCTGTGTGCATGTTAATGAGAGAGAGAGAGAGAAATTGAGAGTGGAGGAAGGGTAGGAGGCAGAAGAAAACCTGTTTAAAAGACCTAGGACGGGTTGAGGTACCAGCAACTGCAATAATCAAAAGAAACATTAAGTTTTCATAACTGCTTCATTTCTTTATGTCAATAAGAAATATCATTTCTTTATGTCAACGACTCACGTCTCATTCAACTGTCAGGGAGCTTGTATTTTCACAAAAATGAATCAGACAAAAGTACAAAACTCAACAATAAATTTCACAAGCCAGGAGGCCACGAACAGTAACTTGAATTCAGTTCAAATAACAAGATTTTCATAAATCTTCAAACTTGCAGTCATTCCAGATCTAACAATCCCATATGAAAATTGAAACATACCCACAAACCAAAAATCAATAGCAATTACTCTTTTAAGCTAAAAATCAGATTTTGCCAAAAAAAGAAAAAAAAAAGAATTGGGAAAAGCAAAGCACAGCGCATCCACAAACCAAAAACCAATATCAATTGAACTACCCTTATCTCAAGGCTTATTCATCACAGCAAAGACGTAAATTTTCGTGGGGAATCAAGCAGAAAAATAAAAGGGGTTGATTGAATTGTGCTTACTGAGGTCCTCCGGGGTAGAAAATTGGCGGCGACCAGTGGGCTTGCTCTTGTATTTTCCCCTTCCCATGGTGGAAATTGAAAAGGTGACCAAATGGGAAGGACCCAAAGCTACAAAACTTTTTTTTTTCTTCTGTTTTCTGCAATTTATGTGAATAATAGCAAAGCGTGGGCCTTTTTTTTCGGGATTCAATAATACACAGCAATGGGGATGATGCACTTTTTGTCCAAAATATTCAGTTTATGGAAAACCCTAGTTTAGTAATTATAGTTTTCAACTGAGGATCTTCTATCTATCGTTTGTTTGTTTTGTTTTTGTTTTTTTTTTTTCCTATCTTTGATTTAACGATGTTTTAAAATAGTAGGCAAATGTAGGTAGAAAAAAATAAGTAAATTAACGTATCCCAAAAAAAATTCGGTGATCGAATCTGGCTTTTATTTATTTATTTACATTTCTTTTTCAAACACTATATCAAAATAAGCAATTTCTTATGTTTAATTATTTAATCTTTGATTTATTTTTAGATAATCTTTTATGAGGTTGGTTATAGTTATGATTTTTTTTCTCACAATCACTTTTTTTTGTTTTTGGTATCCTTTCTCACAATCACTTTATCATTGTTAGATCATAATCAAAATAATAATTTTATTTGATATCATTTTATAACTATTAATTTATGGGTTTTATAAGAGTTATGTTGTAGGAAAAGTGATTGTGTTATGTTGATATCGTGCCATTTTTTTTTTTTGCTACGGGCCCCATATAACTATTAATTTATACTATAAAAAATTACAAATATAAGAAAAAATTATCAAGTGAGATTTTCTATTTAATTTTTATTTAATTATAACCAAGTAATTATAAAAAATTATAAATATAATCAAACTCCTAAAATAAATTAAAGATTACATAATTAATCATAAAAAATTGTGTATTTTGATATAGTATTTAACAAAGATATCTAAAAAAAATAAAGATTATCGAAGAAAATATATCAAACATTAAATAATTAATCATAAAAAAGCTAGATTCGATCACCTAAAGTTGTTTTCAGTTGAGAACTATAATTACTAAACTAGGGTTTTTTTTGTAATAAAACTAGGGTTTTCGGTTGAAACAAAAGTGAATGTCTGTTTCACAATACTCATATCCGCTTAGTAGGAATTTTTATGAATATAAAAAGAAAAATATCAACCATCAATCATGTAAACAAACTCATACAGAGTTATTACACCTAAATAATTTTAGGGTTTTATATTTCTCATATCATGGAAAACAACACATTTCTTTCAGTGTTGATATGGGTCTTACATCTAATTTTTTCTAATACATGAGTCCTCTCAAAGGAGAAATATAAAACTAATAATTTTAAGGAAAATAGTTTCTCCCGAGAAACAATTAGCGTGGATTCTATTTATTTTTTCGAAAAAGAAAAAGAAAAAAAGGATAGGCATGAATCGACATGAGAGTTGTAGAAAAAAGGATAGTCCCATAGTTTTTTTTTTTTTTTGAGGTATAAATCCCATAGTTTTAACACTTGGTAAATATAAATTGCCTCTTATGGTTCTGCCCATCCAGATAATAAAAAACAAAAATTCAAATGCTTTATATGATTTCCTTTTGAATCACTTACTCTTTTTTATCATTTATTCACTTTTTTTCACTCAAATCTATTCTTAATACGGTTAAAAACTTAATTAATATATCTATTTTACCTCTCTTATAAAGTATACTTCACTATCTTGCGTATCCCCCCCCGCTCTGTTTGAAAAAATTAAACTTAATTAATATATTATAATTATTTTTTTTGTTTTTACCTCTTTTAGAAAAAAAAAAACAAATATAAAAAAACTATTTTATAACTATTTTACAAAAAAGTTTTAAGAATAAAAAAACCAGTCAAAAAATGAAAATTTGTTGGTTTGCTATGTTTGATTTCTATTTTCCAAAATAGTTTTTTAGTTTTCAGAATAAAAAAATAAAAAAACTCGTTTGGTAAGACCTGTTTTGTAAAAAATGTTTTGAAAACTATAACTGTTTTTTTTTGTTTTTAGAATCAAATTTAGAGAACAAGTATGAGTTTTTTTTGTTTTATGTTTTGATTTTTAACTTTAAAAAAAAATATAGAAAACAATTGTTTTCATAACTATTTTACAAAACAGTTTTAAGAACAAAAAAAATAGAACACAACCAAACGGAATTTCTCAAATTTCAGGAAAATTTGTTGGTTTGCTATGTTTGATTTCTGTTTTCCAAAACAGTTTTTTAGTTTTCAGAACAAAAAAAACAAAAAAAATTCGTTTGGTATGACCTGTTTTGTAAAAAATGTTTTGAAAACTATAATTATTATTTTTTTAAAAATCAAATTTAGAGAACATGTATGAGTTGTTTTTGTTTTCTTTTTTGGTTTTTAACTTTCAAAAAAAAAAACATAGAAAATAATTATTTCCATAACTATTTTACAAAATAATTTTAAGAACAAAAAAATTAGAACACAATTACCCAATTTCTGGTTTTGGAAATAGTTGAATATCAAACTTGTCAAATCTGATTTTTCACTATTGTTATATATTTAATCTGATTTTTCACTATAGTTGAAAATGCTACACATCTATCTTCCCCTGAGAATCCAGTTCAAAAGTAAGGATGGACAGGTACTCATTTTTGCCTTTCACGTGTGTTTTATTAAATTTAAGGGTAAATTGTGTATCATTTTAAAGGATGTAAAATTGTGTCATTTTAAAAGAGAGAAAGAGATAGATAAAGAGGAGAGAGAGTTGACAAAAAAAATACAAGTGTGAGTCCCGCCTCTTTGTGAGAGTGAAAAAATATAAGTTGTATCATTTAAAAGGATAAACATTTTTCCCTAAATTTAAAGTCGTAGTGCACTACTGCTACACTACACAAACGAAGACCGTTTTAAATAACCACAAATTAATATGACAAAATGATTTGTAAAGTGTCTGTATATATATATATATATAAGATTTGGTACAGTCAAAAAATTATAATTAAGTATTTCCGGAAATATATAGTTATAATCAAGGAAGCACATACATGTTATTTTGGGTGAAAAATGCGTATCAGACACGTTCCGGATACCGAAACATTTTGACACTTACCGACACGCGGTCAACGTTTTCCGACACATGGTCAATGTTTTCTGGTACTTTTTTTTAATCCAAATTTTATTTTATTTTATCTTTTTAACTAAACATGACAAATTAATTTATAAATTAAAAATTTTTTGTTAAAGAGAATCCTCCGCTACATTAAAGGTACTATCAACTTTGGCTTGTTTTACTCATCCTCTAATGAATATAAACTTATTGGATATAGTGATAGCGATTGGGCTGGAGACATGGATGATAGGAAAAGCACCACTGGATTTGTGTTCTACATGGGAGATATTTTTTTCACAGGGATGTTAAAGAAACAACCTATTGTCACTTTGTCTACTTGTGAAGCCGAATATGTCGCAGCTACATCGTGTGTGTGCCACGCCATTTGGCTAAGGAACTTGCTGAAGGAGTTGAATATCCAACAAGAGGAGCCAACCAATATTTATGTTGACAACAAATCTATCATTGCATTAGCAAAGAATCCAGTCTTCCATGAAAGAAGTAAGCACATTGACACACGCTATCATTTTATAAGGGAATGCATTGCAAGAAATGAGGTGCATATAAAATATGTGAAGTCTCAAGAACAAGCAGGAGATATCTTCACCAAGCCACTCAAGAATGAAGACTTTGTCAATATGAGAAAATTGTTTGGAATTACAAAATCAAGTTTAGGGGGGTGTTGATACATTTATTCCAACATCTAGAATTATACTTTAGGAGTTAGTTTAACCCAAGATCAAGAAATTTCTATTCTAGTCAATTTCTTGAAAGATCTAGAGGGTAGTTGCACTTACCATTATTAAATAGGGTAGTTGCACCTACCACAATTAATATTTGTACTAGGCTAGTATAGAAAATTCTAGAATTATTTGGAGTTATTATTTTAAGGAGGTGCCACTAGTATAAATAGGGGTCATCTCCATCATTTTGTAACAAGCCAAAAAGAAAAAGAATTATGTAGTAATAAAAGTGTTCTCTTCCTCCATATCTTTCTATAACCTTTACTTTTTTCAATCAACCAACCCACTTCAACCCGCCCCGCCTAGAAGTGGGTCAAAACGGGTTCAACCTGCTGCGGGGCGGGTTGACCCACCGGGTTATATTTTTTTATAATTAGATAGTATTTCATCTGTCATTAACTTTTTGTGATATCCATTTTTTATCATAGTACTTCCTAGAAAAAATAGAGAATAACAGTTTTATTTATGACAAATGTTATCTATTTTTGGAAACAAATGAGTTCCTAAAGAATGTTTGACAAATATTAGTATATATTTAAGATTGTGACTGAAAAAATTAAGAGAAGTGTGAAATAAAATAAAATAATATTAGAAAAATTCATAAAATATAATTTATTTTTGAATTTTAATTGGTAAGTTGGTGGGTTGATCCGCCAACCTACAATAAAACGGAATGAGTTCATTTTTCCAGCCCATATTTAATGGCGGGCCAACCCACTCTGCCCTATTTTTGGCGAGTTGGAAGTGAGTCGGGGTGGGCCAACCCAAATTGCTACCCTTACTACTTGTGCACATAGGCCAAGTAATAAAGTTATTCTTCAATAAATTATAAAATCTTGTTATGATTAAGTTAAATTTATATTAATAATGAATTTTTTTTCATTTAATATAAATTATGTGAGTGATGACTTGGCTACCATTCATACTATAAAACAATTTAGTGGGCAAGCACTCTTTTTTTAATTCAAGACATTCCCTTTAGACATAAATTTAAAAGTGAAAAAAAAAATAAAAAACAAACAAACTAAGAGTGAAATAGAAACTTTAGTGTTAATAGGTTTAGGTGTTTGTCAGTAGGGGTGTTAACGGGCCGAGCCGAGCTTTGATCTTAATGGGTCAAGCCTGTATTTAAACGTGTCCGACTGACCTTAGCCTGTTACCTGTTACGAATATAATATCGGCCTGTGGCCTGGTCTATTTACAAAAAATAAAAGCCTGTCTTAGCCTGTTAAAGAATAAAAATAAGAGAACAGAATTCCACAAAAAATCAATTTCCAGATAGAAACCTTAGCTTCCAATTTGCAGCAATAATTTGCTTCCAATTTGCAGCAATAATTTACAAAGTCTACAATAAATAAATGAAAAATAAAGTGAGAGAAGGTAGATAACAGGCTATATTATCTTTGCCCATTATAAAAAAATGTGCCGACAAAAATAAAAAATAAATTGACACAAACAAGCAGTGCATAGTGGAACGAATGAGTTTTTGTGGGTTTGTTTGTGTGAAGGAGGATGAAGGATAATATAGAATAACACTAGTAATTCCATAAATATTCATAAATTCAATATATATCCAAAGAGCATAATATAGAACAAAATCATTTAAAAAGTCTGTTAAACCAATAATATGGAGTGAAATAAATTGATGAGAGAGAGTTATTACAAGTAGGGTAAAAAATATAAAATAAATATTTATATACTAGGCTAGCCTGGGTGGCTTTAAAGCCGAACTTCTGAATTAGAGCCTGATGTCTTTTTATTAAATGAGCTTTTATAGAAGTCCAAGTTTGGTTCCAACACGAGCTTTTATTAAACGAGCTCAGGCCTTCACGAGCCGAGTCAAAAGTCCCTGGTTCATTTACCACCCCTATTTGTCAGTGCAACCCTTTTATGAAACCCTAAGCTTTTTACTTTATTCACCTATTTTAAAGCGAATGTGAATTACTTGTATAATAAATAGCGACCCAGTTAAATTTTAGAATTAATTTATTTAAAGGATAACGAGTTCGAGAGTTGCAACTCTTAAAAGGGTAAAGAGGCTCAAACTCAAAATCGAAATTTACCAAAGAATAAAGAAAAAGAAAAAGTCAATATGAACCTACTCGTGTGCTTAAAAACAACAAAATAATTAGTGCTTAAAAACAACGACAATGATTCTCAATCAAGACATGATCATTTTACCAAGTTCTCAACGAGGCTAAAACCATGGCTTTGTTGAATTTCCCACCTTCTATGCAATTGAATTCTAAGCCTGATTTGAGCTCAAGGAACTTCAATTATCAGGATTCTGAGTCAAGTGCTAGTAACTCTTGCACAAATTCTTTTGAGGCAAGTAGTACTTGCAATCAGTACGAATATCCTAGGGAAATACCAGCTCGGGCGAAATAGGAATCTGTTGAAAATTCTGTAAAACGGGTTGGCTGAGTTATATTAGTTTGCCAAACAGGGGAACAAAAAATTGCATGTTATTCTAGGATCACAAAATGTGCAAAAGTTTATTGATTCTTCTCTGGGATTTATAAGAGTTACGTCGTAGGAAAAAATGTGTGTGTTATGTTATTGAGATTCGTTTTGCGTGTCAGAATTTTTTTTTTGTGGGCCCCACAAAATGTTGTGAGTGTAGGAAAATTTTTCTGATCATGTTAAATTATAGATGATAAACCCTTCTTCTTTCTTATCAAATCTTTTTTTTTTAAATTAAATATCCATTTTTTAATGGATTATGAAACCTCCGTTTCATTGATCTTGGTATTTTGGCTCTGGCTTTTAATGGAGCCTATAAAGAAAATGCTACACATCTATCTTCCCTGAGAACCCAGTTCAAAAGTAGATGATGTTAAGGATGGACAGGTAATCATTTTTGCCTTTCACGACACAATGTTTCTAAGGGATGTTTTCCGGAATAGTTATTTGTTTTCGCGAATATATAATTATAATGTTAAAGTTTTTTTTTCTCTTTAGAATTATAATTATGTATTCTTGAAAATATTTAATTATAATATTAAAGTTAATTTTTCCTTTCTAACGCAGTGAGAGAAAAAAAGCCTTTATCATTATAACTATGTATTCCCTCAAATACATATTCCCTCGAATACATAGTTATAATCAAGGAAGCACCAACACGTTATTTTGAGTGAAAAATGTGTGTCAGACACGTGCCGGACACCAACACATTTTACACTTTTCGACACGCGGTCAATGTTTTCTGACACGTGGTCAATGCTCCGACACGTTCTAACACACGATCAACGTTTTTCGACACATGATCAATGTTTTCCGACACTTTTTTTAAATCCAAATTTTATTTTATCTTTTTACCTAAATATGAAAAATTAATTTATAAATTAAATATTTTCTGTTATGGAATTTGTCAATAAAAAACATTTTTGTTTTATATTTATGTTATGGAATTTCAATATTTGATTAGTTATATAACTTATTAAGAGATGTTATATGTATTAAATGTAAACTATATTATATATATTAAAAATACTATTTAATATCACAACGTGCAGTAACGTGTTGAAATTTTAGAATAATCGTGTTAGCATGTTGTGTCGTGTCATATCATATGTCCTATATCGATGTCGATGCAACATAGATTATAACTCTAAAGAGAGAAAAAAATAACTTTAACATTATAACTATATATTCTAAAAAATACATAATTATAATTTTTGACCGAACCAAACCTTAGATCCAGTTACATTATATCCCACAAACCCATTTAATATTGGTAATAATTGTTTTCTATGTGTCCTTATCAAGCATATGTTTTGAATTTTTCTCTCAAATTTGTGAAAGTTTACCAATCTGCTCTCTCCAATTTCAATTTCCTTAACTAAAATGGAAATGAGTAATCAATTTTGCACAAGACTATGAGCCGTGTGCTTTTTTTCCCAAAAAGTTTTTATTTTTATGTACAATGGACAATTTGTAAAGTTTGCATAGTTTAGTATATATTTTGACTATTAGATATTACATAATTGTGGCTTTGACTAAGTTACCTTGTTGTGCTTATTGCTTTACATTTAAAATTTTAAATCCTGTTACCAAAAAAAAATCCGTTGGAGGCTTTAATTGGTGATAGCAGATCGTTGCTTTAAGGCTCGAGTTTGTTCTACTTCTTTTCAAGGCGAAACCAATACTTAGATAGGTGGAGTTTACTTTCATACTAACATCGGATTGAGGTAATCTGTCTCCATTCTCTTTATTTATGTGTCTTTCATCAGATGCTGACGCTTACAAACATTTTAAATTCCAATTAACCACTAATAATGTATAAATAGTAGTGCTTCAATAGGAAACTTTTTTTATTTTATTTTTTGAAAAAACATTTTTCTTATGACAGGAGTCATCTACGACCGACGTTATTTTAGAGTTTTTGTTCTTTTGTAACCTGGATTTTCCCAAAACTGATAATTTTATCTGTTGTGATAATATAATAAACAAAATATGTAACTATTAATAAACCCTTGAGTTCAACTACGGCTTTTGCTGCTTATTATTTTGTAATCCACAGTACACACTACTAGTATATGTGTTTATCCTTTCTGTGTTCATTATTTTAAGTACAAACTTTGACAATAGTTTTGAACTTGTTCCGGATGCCCTTTCCTGAGCGGTCCAATGACCTGGGCACAATCCTATTAGGGGTGGCCTCTACCTAAGCGGCCCAATGACCTGGGCTCAATCCCTCTTTATCCCCCACGTCAGTCTTGCTGACCAACAACCATTAGCCCAAATCCTTTCTGTCTCCTGGGCGACTGCGCTTCCTCATATCAGACACCAAAATGTCTTACAAAGGGATGCCAACCCAACAGCAAACCGCTCCAGGTACGTTAAATAATAACTCCCTTCACAGAGGGAGAAGCAGATGCTGCTACCTCCAATATAGAGACTGCACTCCTGTACCCACAGCGGTGTCAGTCGCCCGTGGTGCACCCCGAGGAGAGTTGACCCTCTCCTCACCAACTCACTCCAGCCAGATACCCACTCCTCTTATAAATACTCCTTTCAAGACCAGAGAATGACATTTTATGTATCGTTATTCTACCCATAATCCTTGAGTCACACACACATACCCCTCATTATCGTCCGTTAGCATTCATATTTGGGATAGTGTTTCCTAGCTTGGTCTCTACCTGTGCTAGAGGTATAACCCATACAATGACTCTTATCCCAGAAGAGAATATACTAGACTTATAGATTCCAATGGTACAAAACTAATATAGTAAGATGACAAAAAAAATAAACAAGATAATTCTATTATGATACATTGACTGATAAAATAATAAATAAACAACTTTATTGTGATACATAATAGAGGTGCTTAATACTTTGTTCTGCTGATTCATCTACTCTGAAGTTATATAGCAAATACAAAAAAAGATATATACCTATACCTGATAGATTGCTTCAATCACATTCTATGACAACCTTAATAATCATTCTGTCAACAAGAAGAAAGCAAATTGTCCAAGTAATCACTCCCCAAGTCCTGAAACACAAAAACATCTACTTCATTTTCTGTCACCCCATCTAAGCTTACCATTTTTTTGGTTTCATGTTGTTCATTCACCATATCCACAAAATCTTCCCTTCCTCCTGATTTTCTCTTCCTGGAATTGCAAGAATTTTCTTTGTCCCTAGTGTATGTGCAAGCAGAGCAATTCTCCAAACTAGTTCCACAGGCAAGGCTAGTGAGATCAGTTCCTTTATGTTCAATTCCTAAATCCTGTGAAACTTTCTCAAGTGGGAAATTAAGACTTGCCTTTGGACCTCTAATTCTCAAAGCAGCCTTATCATAAGCTAAAGCTGCTTCTTCAGCTGTTTCAAATGTTCCAAGCCAAACTCTAGCACCTTTCTTAGATGAGTCTCTAATTTCTGCTGCATATTTACCCCATGGCCTTCTCCTTACTCCTCTATAATGTTTTGCAACTTCCTTATCTACTCTCACAGCATCTTCTACCATTTTATTGGATTTAGTAGCACTAACAATTTCCAAATTGGTATGACCAGAATCTTCTGTATTGCTTGCAGCAGGTAGAACACCATTTAAAAATTCTTCCCAGAAATCAGCTCCCATTGATATCCATCTCCCTAAACTTGGAAGCCTTTTCAGAATTTCCATAGAACCATCTCTTCCATCAGGATTAGGAAGTTCTTCCCAGGAGTTGGGAAATTGTTGCGAACTCGGCAAGTATACCGATCGTTCCAAGTAATAAAAGTGATGAAGTAGAGTATCGTCTCCACAGGGATTGTAGACCAAGTACTATAATAACCAGTCCCCTTAAGTTGAATGGAAAAAGAGGGTAGCAATAATTGTTGATTCAAAAACAAAAAGTAAATTAAAAAGTAAATTGCGTATTTTTAGGGTTTTCTTAAGAAAGAGATGAAGAGAGAGATTGTGAAAAACAATTGTGAAAAGATTGCAGTAAGAGTACAAACACCTGTCTGATCCCCACCTTGTAATCTGAATATAAATTTACAAATGAATTACTCTTTTGATCAAACGATTCACCATCTTTTATTTAATTGGTTAAGCCCTAATCCCTTAGTGATCTTAACCTTATTAACCCTATTAGAACCCTAATCCCTTAGTGATTCCTTTTCAGGTTAATCATGCAATTCGGTGAATCTTTCGCGTTTGCGGTTCATGTAGCCTATCCCTAGTGCGTACATGAACAGCTATTTTCCTCCTGTTCGGGTATTAGGATCCCAATATCCCTATTGTGAATCCTAACCCTGGTGATCTGTTAGAATGATCAGATCTAAAAGATCAATGAGATGAAGAGCGAAGGGAAATAGATGCAAAAGGATAAACATATATAAATCAGATCCAAACTACAAGGGGTTCACATTCAGGGTTGTGACCCTTACCACAATACAAAGATCTAGCCAACCATATTCATGGCTGATCTCAACTAAAATTCAACAAGAAAGTAAATTACAAGAATCAATGAAGAACGAACGACGAACAACCTCCTCTCTCTCCAATGACGGTCTCTTCTAGGTTTTGAATTGAGTGTCTTTTTCAGATTCTGCAACTCCTTATTTATAAGACCCACATTTCATCTTTTATTCCACTTTTGCCCTTTGATAGTTCAGCTGTAGCTTTTAAACCCACGCTTGCAGCGTCAATCTCACGCTGTGAGCGTGGATGCCTCTGTAATCCCACGCTTGCAGCGTCAATCTCACGCTGTGAGCGTGGATGCCTCTGTAATCCCACGCTTGCAGCGTCAATCTCACGCTGTGAGCGTGGATGCCTCTGTAATCCCACGCTTGCAGCGTCAATCTCACGCTGTGAGCGTGGATCTTACTCTTTGCCAATCCTCATTTTCCTTCAGATTTGTTTGTTTTACCTGAAATTTGAGCATAAAATCAGTTAAACACTTTTGAAAGTGGAATTTAAGGATTATAACAAGATCCATTGCATTTTAGATGAGGAATAGTTCATTATTCTTCTCTTTTTGGCTTGAATTTACTTATGTGCTGACGGCACATCAAACAATTCCCAGATTTGAACGTTGCTGTCCCTAGCAATGTAATGAATCAGAAGAGAAACAAGATGAACTTCTGCAAAGAGACATCTGAGCATCTATATTTTAAGAATTTTAACTGCTATGCACTTATAACTTCATGGCAAAGAAAATCTGTGATAATACTTTTCAGTTTCATCAAGAATTTGGATCCCAGCTTGAATGTTTCTCACTAACATGCATATTTTTGTCACTCAGTGTTTGAGGGTTCTGCACTCAATCCCTCAATGTAGCAGTTAATCTTTGAGGTTTGAACATATTCTCAAATCCCTAAAAATAAGGAATCCATTTGCCATGCATCTACTGATCAAAAGGTCTTTGCAAGGTTGTAACTTGGCTTAGGCTAAGGTATGAATATTTGGGAAAGTAGCTAATTGTTACTGTATATGAGATTGAAGAACTATTAGTTGTTCATGCTCAGAAACAATTTTACTTAGTTCTTCCTTTCCTATTCATATTTTTCTTTTTCTTCTTCCTTCCTGACCTTTTTCTGCTTTTTCTGTTGCTATGCAACTTTTCATTTGTTCTCTTTTATCTCAGCTTTTGTTTTTGTCAGCACTTCAACTTCCATGAACCTCTTTTTTGAATTTTCTGTAATAAGTACTTCAATCTCATTCAAGGTGTGTCAATAGGAAAAGAAGTCATGTGTCTTATGGTTGAATCCAATAAGAAATAACAGGCTAAGGCTCAAATGGGCTAGCAATGACAATTTCTTTGGACAGTTATTTGGCCAAGTAACTACAAGAAGGAACTGCCTTTATCATCTCAGCCATGCATGCAAGCTAGAGAAACAATTCAAATTCAAGAAACCACTACACTGAGAGGTTTTCCTAATTTCTATTTTCAGCTCAATCTCTATGCTGTTTTCCAAACCAGAATCTAACTTCCAGAATTCACATCAGGCATTATCTTAGAAAGATTTACCATGAAGTAACTATACAGATAGGCAGACATCATTCTCAAATTAAATGCACAAATGAATATTCACAGATATCATTGATTCATTCCAATTCAAGACTTGAAGCAACATGTCAAACCTGAGATTGCTTGCTTTGGAATTCAAGTTTTTTTTTTTTTTTTTTTTATATATGCAAAACTGAAATGAAATGAGAAGGAAAACTAAAACTAATTAAAACAGTAAATGTGTTAAGAAACTCCCTTTTGTGTTCCACATCTAGCAATGTTTCGCATGTGCGGCATGCGACCCAATTCCCAGATTTAGAACATTGCTGTCCTCAGCAACAACTATTTTCAGCACCAAGTACACATTCTGTCAACTGGAACATGCACATCTTTGTTAATCAACAAAACAACAATTTTTTTTTTTTTTTTTTTCAAAGATATTGCATCAAAAGGGAACTTCTTTCATCATATTGTCTTCCAACAAAATCAAACAAGGAAATTGACTTAAAAACATTAAAACTGAAATTAAAAATTGTTTTTGAAAAGATAGAGGATCATCAGTAATCCTCCATGGTGTCATCATCAGCTGGGGGTGAGGAATGTGGATGCTGTGATCTGAAATCAGTGGTGTCAATCCCACGATCACTGCACAGTCTTTCAAGCATACCCCGCATGAACCTTTGCTCAATCGTCATGTCTTGCATCTGACGATCCAATCTCTGAAGAAGTACCATTTCTTCAGAAGGTGCTGCTGCCGATACAGATGCAGATGCTGGAGCTGGTGGCGGTATTGGTTGCTGTCCACCCAAAGCACACGACGCCTTCCAGATGGAATGACGGTTGGACTCTGCCCTCATTGTATGAAAATTGGCTTGTGTAAGCTCCTTTTTTACTTTTACATCATCAGCCTCATCATTATCAATTTCCACCCCAGCTTCCAAGCAAAGGTGCTCTATCAAGGAGCTGTGGGCTAGATGGATCTCAGCTTTTTTCTGGGTGATGATGTATACAATCCTTTCAGACAGTAGAGCAGCAATATCCAAATTCTCCTCACTCATCAGGGTATAAAGCAGTGCCGCTCTTTCAACATTCACATCACTCATATTGGTAGAAGCTATGATTGTTGAGTTGATAAATGTATGCCAGAACATCGCTTCAGGATTCAGATCCAACCTTTCCAATTTCTCAGGTACCCCTGAATTTCCACTTTTTGTTTTCCAAGTGGCATAAGGATGGGTGATTGCACTTTTGATTCTTTCAGCAGTCTCTGGCATATCCTCCCAGTACAGTCCGGTTTCTTCAGAAGGTTGCATTTTGTTATAGGTTTGAGCAAAATAGCATGCCTTGCTCCTGTCAAAGCTGGTGCCCAGAAATGTCTCTATTACGGCGGGAGAGAAAGAAATCTCATGTCCCCGAACCCAACTTTTCCTTGTTGAGTCCACCATTTCCAAGTCAGCATTTGCGCAAAACTCTTTGAGAATTGTACTTGAACTTGGACCAGCAAATCGCACCAGTTTGTTCCACCTTCTTCTTTCGGCTGTTATCCTGACCGGACAGTCAGGATCCATAAAGGCACTAATTTGTCTTTCCGAAATGATCTTCTTAGGTTCAAACCATTGATAGTACCGTTCTTGAGCCTCAGGGGACAAGAACCTAGTACTATCAAAAATGGAGGAAGAAGACGTTCGCGGCCTCTTTGTGCCAGCAGCACTACTGTCGCCTGTTTTCCTCCCTGGGCCAGCTCCCTTTGTGGTTCTTTTGATTTGCTTGTCCTACACTCAGAAAAATTCCAACATAGAATTCAAGCATGTTCATTTCAGCATTGTAAGTACACAGACCCATATCCCATATCCAGATGCATACGAATTCAAGCATATGCAATTTTTGTCATCTACCCATGCCCAAAGCTTGAAAGAAATCATTGGCACAGAAACTTTTAATTGATCAAAGATATATTTGTACCAAATATCTT
>JAVKPL010012275.1:0-56614 GCA_032173675.1 Gastrolobium villosum | reverse complement strand
TTCTTCCAAAGTCTTGAATCATAAGCCTTACTGATGCAATTACCATGCAATTCCACCTTCCTCCCATATTTAGCAAGGAGAACCCGAGACCAGAGCTGGTGAGGATCATGAATAATAGACCAAGCCATTTTCATTAAGAAAGCTTCATTCTGCTTCCTTAAATTAATGATACCAAGGCCCCCCAAGCATTTAGGCTTGCACAATTTCTCCCAAGAAACCAGATGGGCTGACCTTTTTTCTTTAGTACCACCCCAAATGAATCGTCTTTGGATTTTTTCAATTTCATCACAGATCCCCAGAGGAATGATGTTATTTTGCATGTGGAACATAGGGATAGAGGAAATGACTGATTTGGCTAGGACAACTCTACCAGCCATAGAGAGATTCTGCTTAGACCACTCATTCAGCCTTTTGTGAATTCTGTCCAGGACTTCACTATAAAGGCTCTTGCTAGCTCTGTCATGCTTCATCATCGAACCCAGGTACCTCCCAAGGTTTTTTGTAGGAGCAAAGCCACAGATGCTTGTTATTTTCCTGGATAGACTCTCATCAATATTCCTTGAAAAGAAAATACTGGTCTTATCTTTGTTTACTTTTTGTCCAGAAACATCACCAAACAAATTCAGGGTCTCCATGATTTTGGTAATTTGGGTTTCTGAAGCTTCCGCAAACAACATTAAATCATCTGCAAAAAGCAAGTGAGAAATCCTTGGACCACCCTTTCCAGCTTTCAAGGGTATCCAACTTTTATTTTCTACTGCATCAGCAATAAGGTGGGAGAGTTTCTCCATACATAAAACAAAGATATAAGGTGAAATGGGGTCACCTTGTCTTAGACCTCTAGTAGGAAGAATGGCTCCAGCTTTAGCCCCATTCCAGAGAAGCTCAAATTCAGAGGAAGTAATGCAGGCCATGATTAAGGAGATCAACTTAGAAGGAATACCGATTTCCTCAAGAACTCTTTGAATGAAATCCCAAGAAATACGGTCATAAGCTTTTTCTAAGTCAATTTTCACAGTCATAAAACTTCTTTTCCCTCTCATCCTGTTCATGGTATGAATCATCTCCTGAACAATGATGATATTATCTTGAATATTACGGTTAGGCACAAAGCTGACTTGGTGGGGAGATACCAACTTCTTAAGGAATGGCTTCAGCCTGTTCACAATGATTTTGCTAATCCCTTTATATAACACAGAACATAGAGCAATCGGTCTAAACTGGGCAACCCTTTCAGGATTTTGAACTTTAGGAATCAGGACTAAAAGGGTTTTGTTAATGTCTTTGATATTCCCAGGATTAAGCCAAAGATGGATAACAGAAGCCACAGTTTGCTTACCAATGACATCCCAATTTTTCTGGAAGAATAATGCTGGATAACCATCCGGCCCAGGAGCCTTCAAAGGACCCATTTTAAAGAAAGCTTGATGTATTTCTTGGGGGTTAATAGGAGCTTCCAACATGCGCATTTCTTGTTGAGAGAGATTAGGCCATTTAGTTATAGTATTATGCCAAGGTCTAGCTATGTGATCTTCAGTGAAAAGACCCGTATAAAACGCAAGAAATAGCCTTATTATGCTCTCTTCCTCTTTTATCCAGTGACCAGCTTCATTCTTTATGACAAGAATCTTGTTCCTAGCTCTCTTGATCATAGTAGCGATATGGTAAAATCTTGTGTTTTTGTCCCCATCCTCAATCCATTTGGTTCTAGATTTTTGGAACCAGAGACTTTCCTCTGCCTCCAGCACAGCAGTGATGTCTTGTTGTAAATTAAGCTCTAGAGGGGAGAGGGAATCATCATTAGTAGAATGAATTCTAGCTTGCAACTCTTGGAGACTCAATAACAGCCTCTCCTTCTTAGTTAAGATATCCCCAAACACCTGCTTATTCCACACCTTCAACGGATTGACCAAGCGAGATAAGGAGGAAGAAACATCAAAATTGGGATTCCAATGCTCTTTGAGGAAGGAAGGGAAGGAACCATGATCTTGCCAAGCAGCCACAAACCGGAAAGGTCTCTCTCTCCAATTAGAAACCTGGGGACTAAGAGAGAGCAACAAGGGATTGTGATCTGAGTTGAGCCTAGGCAAAGCTTTGACAGTAGCTTCAGGGAAGGCAGTTCTCCATAAGGCATTAGCACAAATCCTATCTAGTCTCTTGAAAACTCTGTCCAGGTGTAACCATTTAGATCCTCTCCAAGTGAATTTAGCACCATGACAGCCAAGGTCCATGATGTTGCAGTCATCAAGGACTTCCATAAACTTTGAACATTTGGATAGGTTGGCAGGTACACCCCCTTTTTTCTCATTAGCACTCAAAATCTCATTGAAATCCCCCATAAGAGCCCAAGGGGTAGAGATAGTTTCACTGATTCTTCTAAGGGCCGACCAGAGAACTTTTCTATCTTCCTCTCTAGGGCTGCCATAAACAACAGTCAGGAGGAAGCTGGCCCCATTGCTACAAGTACAGAGGACATGAATGAACTGATTACTTTTTTCAATGAGAGAAAGGTTAAAGGAATCATCATTCCAACAGATCCAAATACCACCCCTGAATCCCACAGCATCTTCCATCAAGTAGTTTTTGAATCCCAGTTGTTTTATTTTCCTAGCAGCCGAGATACCACTAATTCTGGGCTCTAAAATTGCTGCCAAACCAACCTTGTACTTCTTAGTGAAATTACGCAGGGTCATTTTAAAAGATTTCTTAGCTGCACCCCTGCAATTCCAGACAAGGCAATTCATTGGATAATCATCTCAGAGTCAGGATTAATGAGTCCCTGAACACTCTCAATCAATTGGTCTGAAGCCATAACACAAACATTTTTTTCAACAACCAAACCTTTCAGATTTTCCTTGTCAGGGGGTTTAGCCCCATTCATTTGTTCTTCGCTATTTCCCTTGCTAATATCCATTTTAGAATGCTCTCCCTCCATAGCATTTAAGACACACTCTGAGGAAGTAATAGAATTACCATTAATTCTGGTAATGGGGATCTCGTTTTTGGGCCCATTAATCAGGACACCTTGATTAATGGGCTCCTGAGATTTAGAGATCTGGTTGTTCAGATAATTGGATGAAGGGAGCTCTACTGGGCTAGAGCTATTGCCTGCTGGATTGGCCTTCGAAGTAAACACAAAGGAACCCCCCTTGTTCTGAATCTTAGGTTTATAACTTCCTTTGGGATGAGACTTCTTGTAGCCCGATCCACTTATTTTAGGTACTGCCCTAGGAGGAGGCTGATAGGGGTTAGCAATTTTATTCTCTTTTTGATCCCCTGGTCCCTGACTTGCGATAGTATTAGAAGGCTGCAAATTCAGGGAAGAAGACCCCAATACTATCACAGGGGATTTGTTTCTGTGGCTAATTGTCTTTTTGTTGGAGATGTCCTCACCAAAAGTTCTACCTTCTTGTCCATCGCTCTTAGCATTCGGTTGCTGTTTAAAAAACTTTTTTTTCTGGACCACCATCCAGGGGCCCACTCCTTGATTACAAGCAGGTTTAGTTGCTTCGTGCATGGGGTCCTGCTTGTCATTACTCTCCATCGGCTTCTTGAGCTCAGAGCATTTGTCTATATTGTGACCGTATTTACCACAATTAAGGCAAATTAAATATAGTCCTTCATACTCAACCTTAAATACTTCCCCTTCTAGGATATATTCACCCCTCAACTGTTTAGATAAGTCTAAATCAACACAGATTCTAGCAAATTTGCCCCTATCACCCAAAGAGGTAGTTTTGTCGACTTTTAAAACTTTTCCTATGGAGCTTCCTATCATTTTCAACACAGATTGAACACAGTATTCTAAAGGGATACCTGGAAGACGAATCCATGCAGCAACTCTATGGATATTTGCTTTTTGGGGGTTGAAGAACGGCTCCCAGCGGCGGATGGCAAGATAGTGCCCCATTAGAACCCATGGGCCTCCTGTGAGAGCCAGATTTAGATCCTCCACGCTTGAAAACTTGACTGAAAAGAAGTCATTACCCAAATCTGCTACAACAATAGATCCCATTCTCGACCACAAGCTTTCGAGCTTGTTCTTCATATACGCGACCCCCACCTTCTTCCCTAAGAGTTTGACAATGATAGCGTTCTTCCAAGGACTCCTTAGCCTTAGCTTGGCCTCCTTCGAACCCTTGAAGCTGACAGAGCCATCTTCTCCATAACTGACTTGGAACCCTAGCTCGTTGATTTCACCGAGCGCAGGATCAAGTGGTTCACAATGTTCCTCCATGTGGTCTTCTTGCCAGAGATCTTCTTCCTCCATCGAAATTCCATCAGATCTGAGAGCATCTGCAAATGATTTGCTCTTCCCAGATGGTATACGCTCCTGTATATTCCCGAAGCTGGCACCTCTATTAGTCGATTCAGGGGAGAATTCCTCCCCATTTTTGGATCTTTTGATACTTCTTCTCATGATTTCCTGATTTTCCTTCGCGATGCTTGATGATGCAGTTGAGATTTCTTTCGTAGAACCCCTTTCCTTCTTAGAACCCATAACTTTGCCCTAGCAGAGAGAAATAAGACGCGCGCGTGTAACCCACGCCTAACCCATTTCGCTAAGAAGGTTTTTTCTCACTTCTATTGGATATGTGTTATATCCTCTATGCTAGTCAGTTATAGAGGATGTTACGTCCAGGTCGAATTGCTAAAGCAATATATTATCTCCAAAAAAATTATATATTATTGAATTATAAATCAATAAATATATGTATACACATATATAATTATAAAGTGCAGAATTACAAAATACAGAAATACAAACTGCTTGCGTATAAATTACAAAAATATAAATTAATGAAATGAATAACATAAAAAAAAATTTAAAATGCGGTATTTCCTCGGGATTGATTAGGGGAAGAAAAGGAAAAGTAAAATAAGATAACAAAGTAACACTTAAGGGTAGGGCCGTAGGGGTGTAAATGGATTGGGCTGGGCTAGACTTTGGGTTAAATAGATCAGGCCTATGTAAAAAATATTGGGTATAGCCTGACCTATTAGCCCGTGTAGCCCCAGATTACAAGTCTGACCTGACCTATATTTAAAAAATAAAAGTCTTGGCCTAGGCTCGTTAGCCTGTTTAAGCCTATTAAACATTCAACAATTAAAAGAATAACTAAAATAATATAATTTTATTATTCAAAATTATTAAAATAATATTTATATTTATTATATTTTAAATAAATAATATGATATAGGCTGACATGTAGGGCTTATAGGCCAAACATGTACAAAAAAACCTGTGGCCTATTTTCTAAATAGGTATTTTTAAAAGTCTAGGCATGTTTTATTTTACTATTTATAATAGGCCAAGTCTGACCTGATATAGGCTAGTCGTAGGTCCCTGTAGGCCGACCTAGCCCATTTACACCCTTCAAAGCACGGACACGAAGTTTTTAAAAAATTTGCGAGTCGGACACGTGTCCGACACGGACGCGCTGCGACACACTCGAACATGCGGTCAACTCTCCGACACATTTTTCCGACACGCAGTCAACTTTTTCGGACACGCGGTCAACGCTCGGACACTTTTTTTTAAAATCTTAATTTTATTGTTAACCAAATTTAAAAGAAATAATTTATAAATTAATTTTTTTCTGTTATGAAATTTGACATTAAAAATTAACAAAGTACGAAAAATTATTTATATTTATATTTATGTTATGAAATTTAAATATTTGATTGGTTATATGACTTATTATGGACTCTTATATGTATTAAATATAAATTATATTATATATATTAAAATTTTTATTTAATATCAAAACGTGTTCTAACGTGTCGAAATATGACATTTTTTAGAATTAATGTGTCGGCGTGTCATGTCGTGTCCCATGTCCGTGCATCATAGTTTACACTCCTTGGTAGGGGTGTTCATCAATCAAACCAAACTGATTCAAACCACTGTGACCGAACCGAAAAACCGACAACCGAATAAATCAAAACCGAAAAACTGAAAACTGAAAAAAATCGCAAATTTTAATTGAATTGGATTGATTTTCAGATTGATTGAAGAAAATTGTTTCAATCCAAACCGATCTAATATATTAATATCCTTTACCTACTTGGGCCTTTTCCCAATCATATCCCAAAAATTTCTAAACTCAAGACTCATTAAGCCATCAACTAAACCCAAGAAAAAATCTAGTCATATCTCATCAATAAAGTTTTATCTGTGTAGAATTTCATATCTCATTGCACAAAAAAATAAATTTATTGTTTACTGATGTTTTTGTATTTCAAAAGATTTTTTTTTTACAAAAACAATATATACCAAAGATGTTATTTACACAATAATTATGAAACAAATTTTAGGATTTTTCAAAAATCGAAAATCGATCCGATCCAATCCGAAAAAATTGGATTGGATTGAATCAGATTTGAAAAAAAATCCAAACCGAATGAATGATTACATTATCAAATCAAAGGGATTGGATCAGATGATTTTTGCTTCCAAAATCGATCCAATTCAGACCGCGAACACCCCTACTTAAGGGATTTATATTTTAGAAAAAGAAGAAGTTATTCCCTTAATATTTACTTTTGTCTCTCTTATTATGAAGTTTCCCCACTCTCAATCTCTTCCTTTTTTTTCTTCCTCTCCCTTAGTAGAGTTTTCTCTAAAAAGTTTCAATACCCTTCACTCTTTGATTTTTCTAAATTTTAAAGTAATGACTAATGACACCTTTAGTCTCTATTTATAAGGAAAGAAATTACCATAAAATAATAAATTTAATATTATAATAGTAAAATATTATTTACCTTATAATCATTAAAAAAATATTCCCATATGAAATGTCTTAGAATCTTGTTTGTTAATAATTTATGAATGAATAGTTATTTTTAGAGTATTGTTTTCGATAATTTATTATGGAATTATTGTTATTATTATTATAAAAATAAAAATAATGGAAAAAAGATTTGTGCTCCACCTCAAGTGGTTAATCTATCCAAATGATACACTAATGAAAAAAAGAAGAAGAAAAAAACGGAAGAAAGAGCCTAATAGTCTAACAAATGAAATATCCTATAACAAACTAACAAATTGGAGTGATTGTTGTTTAGTTGTCCAATATACTTATACATAGATAAAATAAGAACCTTTGTGATATTGTAATTGTTTCAAAAATATCATAATGACTGTTTCATATGCAATGCAGGAGGAGTTGTCAATTGTCCTGGTTCAATTTAACGCCTTGATTGCAAGATCTGACCTGTTGGTGATTTGGGAGAGCACTATAAATGAAGGACATGCATTTTAATATTGTTGTTTTAAATAAAGGTTTTATAAGAGTTATGTTGTAGGAAAAATGATTGTGTTATGTTATAGAGAATCGTTTTGCGTGCCAAAGTTTTTTTTTTTTTGCTGCAGGTCCCACAAAATATTGTATGTGTAGAAAATTTTTTATGATCATGTTAAATGATAGATGATAAACCCTTTAAATAATGCAAGACATGTTGTTTGGAATGACTTTGAGCCATTGGATTTGTCCTTCATTGAGGCCTTGTGGGGTGTTGATTTGATCAAGGTTTCAGAAAGGATGTGGATTGTATATATGAATTGATTTTTTATTTTGGGTACAAACTCACACCATCTTTTGATGGAAAAAAGGCAAGTATTCAAGTGGCTGCAACTTCACAATGTCCCTAGTCAATCAAGCTGACCTAATGGCACAGTTTGAGATGGGTTGGACCAATTTTCTTTACACAAAGCACGCATACTCCTCCACCTTCACCACCCTTTCCAATCCTACATTTAAGGAAAAAAATAAAAAAGAAAAAAAACTAAAAGATAAGGAATTCACAAGGCATCAAATTAGTCAAATTCATGAGATACCCACTACATATCATGGGCAACCCTGACTTGTCATATTGTCTTCCTAGAATTTGTGCACATAAAAAAAAAAAAAAAACTCTTTGATTTCATTTGAAGAAGAAAATTTACTAGTTTTGAAATTTTCAATTGGACTAACTCATTTTAACTAGTCCTTATTTTTTCTTTAATAATAAATGGAATACTAACTATTCCTTAACTTGAAAATTGATCCACCGTGTCTTGGGCTTATGGTTTGAATGATTGACTGCGAGATTCATGTGGCTGAGTCACAAGCTTCCTTGATCACCGTTGATTTAAAATCAAATTAAAAATTAACGAAAGCAAAAGCATATTACTAATGGTGGGACCTTAATATCAACCTCCCTGACCTAACAACGGTGTTGATTGAGTTTGTGACACAAATAGTCACACAGGTACTACTACCCTATATTTATTCCTTTTTTTCCCCCGTAAAGACCCACTAAATATTCATCTACATCATGTCATCACACACAAGAGAGAATATAAAATTATAAATAAATATTATCAATTATCATCTCATAAAAAAAAAGTTATAGCAGCATTAAGACTTAGAAAGGCCAAAAACCTCTGTTTCTTTCGCCCTTTTAATTTTTGTGTTTCTCGAGTTGCGGGGCTTCATTTTTTTTTTCTTCTTATTTTTCTTGGTCCTCAATATTCAGTTATTATGGATTGAATGTTGGGTAGCCTTTAATATATATATATATATATTTTTATAACAGGTAGCCTTTAATTTTATTTGATGAGGATGTGAGAAATAATAAGCAAAGCGAAGAAAAGTTCATAGTCAACATGATATGTGAAATAAATATTAGTATCCCCCTATCAGTTTCTTCTAAAATGATAAAGTATACTTAACAAGTAAGCTACATAGTCATTTCCGGTAAGTTCAAAACAATGTCATTTGCATTATAAAATTTAAAAATTATAATGATAAAGACTCTGCAATATATTAAAATTATAAAAATACATTAATTTTCGTCCCAAATGATGTTTTTTTGGGCTCACTAGGGATAAGTTTATCTCCGCTGACTGGAGAAATCCTTTATTCTTAATAATAATTGATTAAAACATCATGGATTTTATAAAGAGATAGGATATTGTGACAACCAAATAATATTACTATCATTGTTACTACCATAACTTAACCGTTGATTTTCGTCAATCAACGGTTATCATTTATTGTGAATTAATAATTAATTAATGAGTTTGATTTGAAAAATGATAACCGTTGGTTAAGATGTGGTAGTAACATTATTTAGTTGTCACAATATCATATCCCTTTTATAAAAGAGTTTATCATCTATAATTTAACATGACAACAAAAATTTTCCTACACACAACATTTTGTGAGGCCCACAGAAAAAAAAACTCTGGCACGCAAAACGAATCTCTATAACATTACATTATCACTTTTCTTACAACATAACTCTTATAAAACCATTTATAAAATACAAGTTATTAGATAAGATAGTATGTGTCTGTGTAAATTTATTCTCATAAATATCTTATTAACTATTACTATCTATTTTCTTTTTATATGGTAATCTCAAAAGTTTTAAATTTAATGATTCTCAATTTAAATTTTAGTATAACAAAAAGGAAACTGAAAATCTTTCAAATAACAACAACAAAACACAATTAAAAAAGGAAGAAAGAAGAGAAGGTGGGTGAAAAAAAATTAAAAAAATAAAGGAAAAAGCTGAACATTTACTTCTTGTACAATACAACACAAGAGGTCACATACACAGACCTTCCTCTCTCTTTCTCTGTCTCTCTCTCTTTCTCTCTCTCTCTGTCTCATTCTCCATTGCACCTTCCTTTCCTCTTTTCCTCTACCATTTTTGAGATTCCTCCAATGGTCTTTTACCTTCCATTGGATTGTACAGATTCCTAGCTATAATACCCAGATATCAATCTCTGCAATTCTATTTGATTTGTGGCTGTTTATGTGAAAAACTTTTAAGGACTGTAAAAAAAAAAAAAAACTTTTCTGGGTCAGGTTTCTGCTTTTTTTCTTCTTCTTGCAAACTATCTTCTGGGTTTGCTGCAGAATAAAGCCTTCAATACCCACTGCAAATAAGGCTTCAAAACAACTGTTTATATTTTCAGAAAAATTTCATTTTTTTTCTGAATTTTATATATTTTTTTTGTCAATAAATTATTTTCTTCCCCTTTTTCTGCAAATTTTTTCTCCACTTTACTTGAGGAAAATATTGAGACATGGGCAAGCAAGGACCTTGCTATCACTGTGGAGTTACAAGTGAGTTCTTGTATCTCCAAAATACAATTTTTTTTTTGTTTGCAATTGTTTATTAGGAGTTATTGACTTCCTTATTTTTTTTTTTTCAAATTTGTTCTCTTTTTAGTTGAAAGTGTGTTTTGCAACCGTTGGCATGGATTGTGATTTTGATAAAAATAGAGATATGTGAGGGAAAGTGTTGCTGGCCATTGGCCAAATAATAAACAAGAAATTTTTTTGTGTAATGTTCTTCTGGATGTTTTAGAATTCAGGAGTACAAGTATTCCAGTTGCCTATAATATATGGAGTTGAAAGTTCTGGAAAATTTTATTAGTTTTCTCATTTGATTTGGTTTGTCTCACTCATTTGGTGGTTCTTTGTTTTCCTTGACTATGTTTGAAGTATGAACAAATGCAATTGGTGCAAAATTAAGCTCAGAATCTATTGAATATTAGTAGGGACCTGTTTATCAATAAGAGTCAACTCACAGTTCACTTCTTCCCATTTGGATTATGTGAACATGAGAAAGAGAGAAAAAGAAAGGAGGGCAATTGTGCATTTGTACAATGTCCATAGTTAATCCACTCATGTGTTCTGAAAGGATTTTACAAAGTTATTTTGTTGCCACTTTCTTTCTGCAGCAACTTCTCCTTGTATCAGAGGATATTCGTCCATGCATGTATTCATACTTCAAACATGTTACTTCCCTGCCTTATGGCTGAAAATTAAGAATCATTTTCCTTGATTATTCATTATTATATTTTCAAGCTTTCTCAATTTGAAACAATTTTTGTTCTTACTGATCACCTCAATAGAACTAATCCTGCAACTTAAGCCTTAGAGATGCTCATTGTCTCATTGTCTTTCTGATAAATTCGAAACAGTTTCCAACTGTTGAAGTCATCGCAATTGGTCAGCACTTCAAAACTCTAGTGCCATTGTTTGAGTACAATGATTTCAGTCCCAAAATAATGAGAACGTTTCATTTAGATTGCCTTTACATTGATGTCATGAGTGATATTCAGCGTATAAATGCTAGTCCTTTTGGTTCCAATGCCAGCATTGTCTTCACTACCAGTCTACACATCTTCTTAATTCGAGTTTCACCCATATCTGCTTGAGGAATGTAGAGTGTAAACCAATTTCTTGTTTTCCTTGTAAAAGGATATTGCTATGCTTTATCTAAAATATTTAAACTGCTTGATTACAGGCAGATTATTAACAAATCAAGCAGAAATGGCTAATTCTTCATGACAGTGAATACTTGCCGATGATGCTATTTCAACTCTAAGTTGTTTGTTTGAGTTCGGTTTTCTAGTATATCTGGGAAATATGAATATGTGGTTGTTATTTGTGTATCTAATCAGAGATAATCTATATTCTTGTTTACAAAGGTTTTTAAATTTTATAGATTACTGACAAATAAGCCTTGCAATAGGCACACCACTTTGGCGTAATGGACCACCTGAGAAGCCAGTACTATGCAATGCATGTGGATCTCGATGGAGGACAAAGGGAACACTTGCAAATTATACCCCTTTACATGCTCGAGCAGAAACTGTTGATTATGAGGATCAAAGTGTTTCCAGGGTAAAGAGCATATCATTAAATAAGAACAAAGAAGTGAAATTTGTCAAACAAAAGCTGAACCATGATAATGCTGCATCTGGAGGGCTTTCCTATGATTACAACCAAGGATTCCGAAAGGTTGCAGATGAAGATGCAAGCAATAGATCAAGTTCAGGATCAGCTGTATCTAACTCAGAGAGCTGTGTTCAATTTGGTGGCACAGATGCTAGTGATTTAACAGGTTGGACAATTACTGTTTGCCAATTTCATTGGAAGATTTTTCTTCTTAACTGATTATGGCAGCATGGTCCATTCTATTGCAATAGTATGGATTTTTATGACAGTCCACATTTATGTGAGCATAATCAAGAAAAGAATAATTAAATGGGGGGAAAATGAAAAAGAATTACATTGTGGAATTGCAGATCAACTGACAAGGCCTTTCTTTTACTAAAAGAAGACTTGTAAATTTTGCATCTAATTGTACATCATACATATGAGTTTGCTTTTTTGACAAAAAGAAATCAAGAAGTGATTTAAAGAATTTTCCACAGTGATGGTCTAGTTGTGTCTCAAAACAATTGCAATGACAAGTTTTACAATTAGATATTGATTATAAATTATCTATGGTTAGTGTATATCTATATTCCCTAGACAATACTTTTTTGAGAGTAAAATGTCAAGTTTTGCATATATGACATACCTATCTAGTTCTTCATCATTGGTTGACTTCTTTTAATCTGTTTTTGTGCTAGATATTTAATCTCCTGCGGTAGGTACCTTTGTTTCTTTAATAAATAAAAGCAAGTAATTTTAATGTAGATAGTTTGGTTAATGTAGGTCCTGCTCAGTCAGTGGTCTGGGATGCCATGGTGCCTTCTAAAAAGAGGACATGCGCAGGTCGTTCAAAGCCTTCTTCTGTTGAGAAGCTCACAAAAGATTTATGTACAATTCTTCATGAACAACAGTCTCACTTTTCTGCATCTTCTGAGGAGGATCTTCTTTTTGAAAGCGAAACACCTATGGTCTCTGTTGAGATAGGACATGGAAGCATTCTCATTAGGCATCCGAGCTCTATAGCTCGTGAAGAAGAGTCCGAGGCTAGCTCTCTTTCAGTTGATAATAAACAAAGCTTGATGTGTGAGGCATATTCATGTTCTGGTAACAAACCTATGCATAGTGATTGCAGTGGCATGAACTTCTCATCTCAGGGAGTTGAAAAGGTCAGAAACTCTGCTGGCCAAATATTGCAACAGGAGCAACTTAAAAGGCATGTTTTCCCACACTATTTAGTATTTCATTATTTATACGCTTCTAGTCGGTTATGCAAGAATATAATTATTTAATATGATAAAAAGGTTCCATTTTGTCTACTACTACTGAAATATTCAAATTCCTGTACTAGCATGATTTCAGTATTTTTCCCAACAGTGGTATAGGGATGTTCTCGTGTTTATGGATTGTCTTTATACCTGTGGCTGTGTGAAGAAATATTAGAGATAAATGTGCAGAAATTGTTTTGGAGAAGTGTCAGAAAGTTTGAACTGTTCAGTATTTAATATTTCTTTCTGTTTTTAATTTCAGGTACAATTATCAGCTTGAAAAACAACAAGTTCTTGGAAATCATGATTCACCACTGTGCTTAATAAATTTGAATGTGAGTTGCATATGTGCAATAGTTTTTCGCTATTTTGATTGTGCTGTTTTAAACTTTTTCGACAAAAATAATCATCCCCAGGCTTGTAATAAGTAATAATATCATCTTTATCCAAATCAAATGTTCTATTCTAGCATGAGTTTGCATAAGAAAATATTGGGCTTAGTGCCTGTTTGGATATTTTTTATTTTTTTTAAAGTTAGAAGCTACTTATAAGCAGAAGTTAGGGCAAACAGGTTTTGAGAAAAGCTCTTATAATAAAAAGCTCTTTTTTTATAATGAAGAAAAAAGCCGAAAGCTTCTAGGAGGAGTTTTTTTTAAGCTTTTATCAGCTTTTCTTGAATTGCGTGTTTTTTTTT
Organism: Gastrolobium villosum; assembly: GCA_032173675.1. Lineage (NCBI taxonomy): Eukaryota > Viridiplantae > Streptophyta > Magnoliopsida > Fabales > Fabaceae > Gastrolobium > Gastrolobium villosum. The sequence goes on along the minus strand of JAVKPL010012275.1, from coordinate 42,929 downwards.
TTTTAAATGAAGAGTTATAAAGATATATAGAGAGACAGAGAGTGTTCTTGAAATATACGCTTTTAAGCTAAATTTTTTATGTAATCACCAAACAACTTGTAGTTTTTTTTTTTTAAGTTTTTTTTTTTTAACTTTAGCTTATAAGTATCTTCTAGCTTAAAAAAGAAAGGATCCAAACAGGCTCTTAAGCTATTTGACACACACAACATGTATAATCTGTTTTAGAATCTTTTATTAAATTCTTTATTCATGTAATTACTCGTAGATCTTTAAGGATAGGCCGAAGTTCAAATATGTTCATGTTTTTGGGTCTTGTATTCTTTTCTTATTCTGCACACACATTTATAACTATATATTGGTCAGAAAAGCTTCATACCCATCAAATTGTTGAGTGTTTAATGTAACTGCTATTATGTTTGGTTAGGATGTAGTGAACTATGAGGAGTTTACGAGAAACTTGACAAATGAAGAGCAGCAGCAATTACTGAAGTATCTCCCTGTGGTTGATACTGCCAAACTTCCTGATGGGTTAGAATCTTTTACTTGTGTTTGATCAAAATTTTATTCAATTTATCATAAAATGCTCTTTTGAATGTATTTTTTAAGTCATAAACCTTGAACATAAGTTTCAAGTCTGTCTTTTCAAAAGATATGGTTGGTTAATCGGAAGTCTAAATGCTCAATTATTATAAAATGTTGTAAGGGCCGACCCAGTTCAAATACCCACTTCGTGAGTGTCTGGGGAAGGGAATACTCTAGGCAGTCTTTCCCCTGCTTTTTGCAGAGAGACTGATTCGAACCCGCGACCTGACACACCACGGCAAGCAAGCTTACCGCTGAGCCAAGCTGGCCCTTCTATTATAAAATGTTGTGTTCCAAGAAAATTAGAGGCATTTCATAATGCATCAGATATCCGACTCTTCGGTGAACAGAATATATTCAGAGTCCAACATTATTGATGGGTTGTGTTGTTGTATGTGCAGCCTTAAAATCATGTTCGGTAGCTCTCAATTCAAGGAGAACTTAGCTTATTTTCAGCAACTTCTTGGGGAAGGCTTCTTTGATATCTCTTTGCGGGGGCCAAAACCTGAAGACTGCAAGACGTTGAAAAGGCTTGCATTATCTAATCTCTCACAGTCAAAATGGGTAGAATACTATAACTTCGTCAAGGTTTGTTCTGGTTTATTATCTAAATATTAATGCTTTTTTGTCCATAAACCAGTTTTGGTTATTGATACTTATCAGATATCAAATCCTTCTATAGGTGCAGAGATATGAAAACAGAGCTGGAAAATCTATTGATCTGGAATCTACTGGTATGGCATCAAGTAATGTTGCAAATGGCAAGAGATTGCGTGACAGCCAAAATCAAAATTTCTCAGGTTGGCTGAAAACTTTATGTCATCATATAAAAATAAAAATATTCATATACCTATCTTGCAAAATGCTGAATATATGTTGAGCTTTTACTTTGAGACACATCAAGAAAATTGTGTTACTATTGTCCGTTAACTAGTTAGTAACTAAAACTAGAACTGAGCTGTTGGTTTTCACTGCCGTTTACAATTTAACTGAAGATTCATTCTTAACACTAATCTTGCAATTTTCAGAATTGAAGACAACAATGAGGAGCCCCAAAAGGGTGATCATAAAGGCTGGCTGTGAGGGAAAAGAAGTTGTGGAAGATGGCTCTAGCTTCAGTCCAAAAAGTCTATTTGCTTTGCCTCATGATGGTAGCTTGTTCATGCTGGGTCCTTTAAACTTTGTGGATGAGAATTCTGATCAGGATCTGCTGCTAGAGGTGCCATCTAACAGTTCTTTTCCACAGGCAGAGCTCCTGCACCCAACTTTAAGCTTTGGTGCTCAAGCCAGCACAAGTAGTAGCTCAGTATACTCACATGCTACTCATCCTTAACTAATCTTTATTAGGTTACTTGGATGAGTATGGATAGAATCTTCTTTCGTAATTAGAGTCCACATGATTTGCGTCTTAAAAACTAAAATTCCTATACAAGAGATAATGAGATATGATGGTTGTGCTTTTATTTCCTTGCAACCTTCTTGAGCTTTGATTTCCAAAGGATGGAAGTTGGATGGGCTTTTTTTTGTATAGATTGTAACATGTAGCATCAAATGTGGAGTGATGGTCTCCAGAGTTTTGTATGCATATTACAGTTTATGTTCTGTGAATTATTTTGACACCCTTTTTTTCCCAATAGAAATTTCAACTTTCATCTAAATAAATAAATAAAAGGCAAGATGACAGCTTTATGGGATGGATTAAGAGGAACTAGATAAATATTCTGTCTAAAGTCAACTTTCAAATCGTATGACACCCCATGGTCCATGGATTGACATTCTACAGGCAATTTGTCTACATGCATTCCTAGGTCGAGTGGTTAATTGGTAAATGAAATATGGGTGTGAAGTCTGGGCAGGAAGTATTTGGTGGTGGTAGTATATCAGGGGTCCATGTCCAAAAGTACCTTTGATTCACAAGTTAAATACATCTTCACACTTGTAACCAAAAAAAAAAAAAAAATACATCTTCACACAATAGTCTTTCATACACTGTTGATATATATAGTCCCACATTGGTTGGATGAACAACTAATGTGACCTTTATAAGGCTTTGAGCACTCCCACCCTTTGAGCTAGCTTTCGGGGTGGTGTATCCCAAGGTTCTTTACATGGTATCAGAGCCTCATCGTCCTCCATTTTCTCTTGTGGACTCTCTTAGCAAGGTAGGTTGGGCCTGTTGCATTATCCACTCTTTAAGCCCAATGGGCTCTCATGTGAGGGGGCGTGTTGAGATATGTAGTCCTACATTGGTTGGATGAACAACTAATGTGACCTTTATAAGTAAGGCTTTGGACACTCCCACCCTTTGAGCTAACTTTTGTAGTGGTGTATCCTAAGGTTCTTTACATACAGTATTCCTTTTAGCTTGAAGTTTGAACAGTGTATAGGCTTTGGCAGCAAAGATTGAATTCTTAAACACTTAGTCAAAGATTTTATATGCACGTTGATATAGTCAACGTATTTCAAAATATTGATTGGATATCGAAACGTGTTGGAGTAAGTCCGTGTCGGACACATATTTTCTGAAAGAGTGCATTGCCAAATTTTGATTTGTCAGGTATAAGGAGCGTAAGATGTGTATGTAGAGGTATAAATAGGTTAAACTAAGTTAGGATTTGGCTTAAATAGCCTAGGCATGTGGAAAATATTTTAGATCTAACCTGACCTATTAGCCCTATAATTTGAGTCTATATAAGTCTAAATCAGATAGAAAATTTTTAGGTGAATCTAATCCAACTATCTACATAGTTCCGGTCAATGGTCGCAACATAAAAATTGCCATTATGAGTAGGGTGACAGTTGACGCTAGGGGTGTTTGCAATCATGATTAGATCGGTTTTGAAGTAAAAATTATCTGATCTAATTTTCAAATATGATTTAATCCAATCCAATTTTATTCGGTTTGAATTGGATTGGTTTTCCATTTTTTACCATTTCAAACTTCGTTCAGCAACAAAGACTTGCACCAAGAAAACACTAAAAGATAAGTAGAGAATGTCTTAAACTTTCAGACTTCATTCAGCAACAAAGACTTGCTAAAAAAGATAAGTGACACTTGTTTTCTTGTGCTCTCTAAGACTCATGCAGGCTATACATTCGGAGCATTATGCTTTATACTGACCGATTAATTACTTGGACAGCAGGCGTGGGAAACTATCCATATTGAAGCTTTTCACCTACAGAAGAAGACACAAACTTTAATTTCAGTTGAAGCATCCCAGAAACATCTTGCTAAATAATAATAATGATATCACATTGATTTATCACATAGTGCTGTCTAGTACATACACCAAATGCAGCAATATCCCTTCTACATATTCGATATCACCAAATGACAGCAAGTTATTGAGTACAAAATAGCACGTGGGACATTCGAAATTAAGAGAATTTTCAAAATTGAGTCATCATATAATCGAGTAAATAGACATTTCAATCCCCAAATATTATTATTTACTTATAATTTAATTTCTGAATTTATTTGTACATACAAGTCAATATTACGTTATTTCTTCTTAAGTGATATAAAAAAGAATAATTATATAAACCTGGTTACTACCTCATAGATAAATTCAATACAAATTAAGATTGGGGTTTCAAAAACTAGTTACCTAATTATTTACACAAAGTGATCTTAATTCAAGTTTTGGATCACAATTACAAGTGACAGACAACATCCAAAACCAGATAGAAATTAGAATCCTACCATACTATCATCCGTTAAACAAAGTAGACATCAAAGACAATTTGAATTCCTTGAAAGAACCATATGCTAACAACAATAGTCAGTGTACTCAAACAAACAAAAATCCACTTAGGATTGAACTTCATTTCCTCCACTCGGGGATTAGTAGCACAATATGAATATATCAATTTTTACAGAGAGTTTCTTTATACTATTCACTGTGTGTTGAAGTCATCCTTGTCCGGCCACCACCTTGGACGAGGAAAAGTAATACCACGAAGCTTTGCAGCTTCCAACAAACTAACATTATCAACATAATCTTCAACTTGGCGATTGTTTTCTGAGAGAACTTTCAATGCAAAAAAAACAGGACACTTCTTTTTCTCACGAACTTTCCCAGATTCCAATTCATTTGCTGCATTCTCCAAACCATCACGGATTGAGATTGGCAGCACACGCAGTCCTGGTTCCTCATCACTACTCTCTTGCCTTCTAGAAGCTTCTATGACTGTAACCCCATCACTAGACTTGTTCCCCTCCACTGTGCATGGCAATTTGCCACCTTCACAAAACTCAACATCCCCAACATTTGTTTTAGTCTCCAATTGAACTACTTGGGTTTCAAAATTTTCCCCACAGCCCAAGTTTTTGTCCATTGAAATTTCTCTGCAACAATTGTCCTCTTTCCCAGCGTCCACGGGTATTTGCTCACCATCAAGAACATTTTCTTGAGGTTGATGATCTTCCCCAAAATTGGAGGGACTTTCTGTGTCAGCTTCAGAAACCAGTTTCCCCTTGCAATCCCCCACACCCTCTTCGACTTTCTGCAATTGAATTCGGAAACAATCCCTTGAAGAATCAAACCCTAAATTCTTCTCGGAAAGTTTCAATTTTTTCACCGGCAACTCACCTAAATCAGACAATTCCCTTTCCAAAACCCCAAATTCATCGAATTGGCACTCGGGAATCAAGCCCAAACGATCTCCTTCGACACCGTGCGAGCACTCAGCGACCAAACCGGCATCAATTTCCTGCGTCAACGGAACATCCGAAAACCCTAATTCCGAATCCCTTCCCAAATCGACGAACTCTGTTCCATCGGAATACCCACACAAATCAGCAAATCCCTGGGTCCCACAATCAACATCAACGACCTGATTAACCGCGCAACGATCAACATCAACGGTCACCGTCCTTCGCTGATCGTCGGAAGTTGGCAGCGAGGATTCCTCAGGCGGCGTGTGAAAAACGTCTTGGGGGGCACCCTCCTGGGACTCCGGCAGAGACACCATGACAATGCCAGCGGAAGACACCGGAAACTCGCCGTAAATCGGCGAAGCGTTATCGTTAGGAGTGTCTCCGACGAAAATGTTTCGGTTCAAGTGTTCCTCCTGGGAGGAAGAAATGCGAGAAAGATTTACCATAAAAGCGTAGGGTTCATCGTCATTCGTCTCACACATATCTTAATCTCTCCATTCAAACCTTTTAAGCAAATTTGGATCGGTTGCTCTTCCCGCGGGAACCACCAACCTTGGGAAACACCACATTCATTCTCGAAACATGGCCCACTCTAATAATTTCATTTTATAATTCGTTATATATAAGACGAAGATATTTTCTTGGCCTTTTAGGCCTACCATGTTCAAAATTAAATTTAAAAGAAAAATGAAATATCTCATTCATTAAACAATATTTTATAGTTTGGGTCCAAATTATTAAAATTCTACAACAGATTTTTTAACAAGAACACATATTATAAAAATTCATGACAACAAATAAATATTAATATTAGGTTAAGTTATCTAACTTTTACAATAAATAAATAAATAAATAAATAAAATATTTTTTATTTAAATATTAAACAGGCCGGCCTATAGGCTAAAGGCCAGGCATTTTATTTTCAGCCTGCGGCCTTGTTTCTAAATAGGCTCATCCACAAGCCTTAACCTGTTCTATTTACCTCGTAGGCCAGGGCAGACCAGACTTTTTGTAGGCCAGGCCATAGGCCCCTGTAGGCCGACCTGGCTCATTTACACCCGTAGGGAGATTATATATTTTTTTAATGAAAAATCTCATTCTCATTCAATGTGGTTTTGTGATTTGATTCTTTGTAGTTTTAACTCATACTTTACACTCAATATCCTTAAATAATTTATCATTAAATCCCTCGTGGTTTCAAACTTTCACTTAAATATTTTGTGGTTAGTAAAATTTCACTGGGTTACAAAAATAAAAATTTTAAAAAAGAAATGTTTTTTTATAAACATAAATGTTTTTATTTTATATTTTATATCCTCACCTATGCATTTAGGATTTAAAAAATAAAAATAAATTTTAAAAAAATTCACTTATTTTTATCAAGAAAATAAATTCAAATGAAATATTATTTTATTTTATCTATTATTTGCCTGAAATGGTAATAAAATTATCTAAAGAAAATATCTTTGATAATATATATTTAATTTATCTTAAATAATATTTTTTTAATTTCGAATTTAATTTATAAATTAATTTTAGAATAAATAACTTGAAATATTTTTTAAACCATAAATGAATTATATGAGGATATAAAACAAAAAAGAAGAAGAGAAAATTGATTTTAAATATATTTTTTTAAACCACAAGGGGTCTAAGTGAAATTTTTTGTAACCACTAGGGGTCACTGTGGTTTTGTGATTTATTATTTGATTCCATATGATTTTAAACTTATCCCTTAGGCCCACTTTGTTGAAATAATCTATCATTCAACCTGTTATGGTTTCAAAATTTCACTTAAGAATCTTCGTGGTTGCAAAGTTTTTCACTTACACACCGTGTGATTTAAAAGATATATTTAAAATAAATTTTTTCTCTTTTTTGTTTTATATCCTCATGTAATGCATGTGGGGTTTAAAAAATATTTCAAATTATTTATTCTGAGATTAATTTAATTATTTTATTTGTTTTAAAAATATATTTGAAATTAAAAAATATTATTTAAGATGAATTAAATATGTATTATTGAAATAAGCTATTAACTTTCTTTAGATAACTTTATAAAAGATATCGGATAAAAAATAGATAAAATAAAATAATATTTGAAACCACAGAGTGTCAAATGATAAATCATAAAATCACAGTGGGTGAAAATGAAGTTTTTCATTTTTTTTTTATTATCTCTCACTACTAAATCTTAGCTATTGATTTCCGTCAATCTAACGGCTGTAATTTATGTGGTCATACTTATTAATTAATTATTAATTTTCAATAAATTATAACCATTAGATTGACAAAAAATCAACGGTTAAAATTTGGTAATAAAAAAATAGATACTAATTATAACCTATTTCGAAAAAATAATAGTAAGTATAACATCTATTATTTTGTTTTAGAATTGCTTTAAAAACTATTTATTCAAGCAAGCAATTTCTTTATCTATCATTTCTTAAATACATCGGAAACCAGTTTTAAAATTAAATTAAGAAAATATTATTTCTCATATTATATTAAATAAATAAGTTATCTAATGTAATATTAAAAAATTAGTGGAATTCATTAAAAAAAAGCGAATTCTATCTTTTTTTTTTGTTGCACGAAACAAAGCGGGAGAATCCACTTGACACCCTGAAGTTTACAATTCTTTTAACCGATTATAATTTATTAGAAATTAATAAATGTGACGTAATAAACTCCGCCCATGTGTGCTTGCATGCATGGTCTGTCCCAATCCAGGATAAAGGAGGAGGGTTGGCGTCAGGTTTTGCAAACCGGCCGTAAAAAACAGCTATATTTTTATGTGATGAACGTTTATGATTTTTCGTTGGGGCGTACCCTTCATAGCGACGCGTTGCATCGGGCCCCGGGTGTAGCGAAAAATGGGCTAGGGTCCTTGCCACAAGGCAAGGCGCTGCATCGGGCCCGGGGTGTAGTGAAAAGTGGGCTAGGGTCCTTGCCCCAAGGCAAGGCGCCAGGTCTTCACCCGGATTTGGTGAGAAGTATGCCAGGGTCCCAACACGCAGTTGGGCGAGCGTGGCGGGCAAGCACAGCCCAGGGGTTAAGGATGAGATTGGGCAGCTGGAACATATGAACCTTAACGGGTAAATTGAGGGAGTTGGCAGATGTTTTTGCTAGAAGGAAAGTGAATATTGTTTGTTTGCAAGAAACTAAGTGGGCTGGAGAAAAGGCCAAGGAAGTGGATGGAACTGGTTTCAAGTTATGGTACACAGGTACTAACAAGAGTCGAAATGGTGTTGGAATTATGATCGATAAAAGTTTCAGAGATAAAGTTGTGGATGTCAAAAGGAAAGGCGACAGGATTATTCTGGTTAAGCTTGTTGTGGGTGATTTAATCATGAATATCCTCAGTGTGTATGCACCCCAAGTTGGATTGCAACCAACTGACAAAAGCCAATTTTGGGAAGACTTGGAGGAGGTTTTGAGGGGAATACCTCGAGAGGAGAAGATTTTCTTAGAAGGAGATCTAAATGGTCATGTTGGTAAAAGCAATGGAGGTTTTGATAGAATCCATGGAGGTTTTGGTTATGGGACGAGAAACGAGACTGGAGAAGATATCTTGAATATTGCACTAGCCTACGATTTGATGTTAGTGAACACCTTTTTTCAAAAAAGGGAATCGCACCTAATCACTTATCATAGTGGCCAAAATCGTAGTCAGATTGATTTCTTTCTGGCTAGAAGAGAATATAGAACTTCTTGTGTCGATTGTAAGGTCTACCCTGGAGAGTGTGTCGCTGCGCAACATAAGCTGGTAGTCTTGGATGTTCGGTTCAACAAAGTAATTACAATGAAGAAGAGGGCTCAGAACCCAAGGATAAGGTGGTGGAAGCTTAAGGAGGGAAAAGAGAGAGAGTTCAATGAAAGAATGTTGCACGATGGACCTTGGGAGTTTGATGGAGAAGTAAATGCAGTATGGAATGAGATGACTAAGTGTATTCAAAATTTGGGAAGGAAGGTGTTGGGAGAAAGTAAAGGAAATGGATTTCATACAAAGGAAACATGGTGGTGGAATGGAGAGGTGCAAGAGGCAATTAAATATAAGAAGGAGTGCTTTAGATCTTTGCATAAAGGTCCCAGTGAAGAGAACTTGCAGAAGTTTAGATTGGCGATAAAAAATGCAAAGAAAGCAGTGCGAGAAGCTAGGGACAAGGTTTTCGACGAGTTGTATAAAAATCTTGGAAGCAAGGATGGTGAAAGAGGTATTTATAAACTTGCAAAGATAAGGGATAAGAAAAGTAAAGACCTCACCCAAGTTAGATGCATCAAGGAAGAAAATCAAAAACTTCTGATGAGAGATGAAGATGTAAATGAAAGATGGTTGAACTACTTTAACAAGTTGTTTAATGGGGATGGAGATACAAGCGAGGTGGACTTGGAGGACGCGTATGATGATATGAATAGAAGATTTGTACGCAGAATTAATACACATGAAGTTAAGGAGGCTTTAAAGAGGATGAAGACTAATAAAGCCTTGGGGCCTGATGGTGTCCCTATTGAAGTGTGGAGAGGCCTAGGGGATGTGGCAATAAAATGGTTGACCAATCTTTTCAATAAGATTCTACTGACAAATAAGATGCATGATGCTTGGAGGAAAAGTATGATTGTGCCTATCTACAAAAACAAGGGAGATATACAGAATTGTTCAAACTATAGAGGCATTAAGCTGATGAGCCATACTATGAAGTTGTGGGAGAGGGTTATTGAACATCGTTTGAGGAAAGATACCAAGGTTTCTGTAAATCAATTTGGATTTATGCCAGGAAGATGTACCATGGAAGCCATTTTCTTGACGCGACAACTTATGGAAAGATACCGAGAAAAGAAGAAGGACTTGCATATGGTGTTCATAGACCTTGAGAAAGCATACGATCGGGTTCCAAGGAAAGTTTTATGGTGGGTTCTGGAGAAGAAAAAGGTTCCATCAAAGTATGTAAAGGCAATCCAGGATATGTATGATGGGGCTACTACATGTGTAAAAGCTTGTAACGGAACATCAAGTTATTTTCCTATCACGGTTGGTGTACACCAAGGGTCGGCTCTAAGTCCTTATTTTTTTGCCTTAGTTATGGATGAACTAACAAAAGATATTCAAGAGGAAGTGTCATGGTGTATGCTTTTTGCAGACGATATTGTGCTTATTGATGAGAGCAAATATGTTGTTAATAGAAAACTTAAATTGTGGAAAAGCACATTGGAATCCAAAAGATTCACATTAAGTCGAAGCAAGACTGAGTATCTGAAGTGTGAGTTTTCTCTTGTACGAGATAGGGAGCAAGAGCCCGTGCATTTAATTGGCCAAGAGGTACCCAAAAAAGATGCTTTTAAATACTTGGGCTCCATTTTACAAAAAGGTGGAGAGATTGATGAGGATGTTAATCAAAGAATCAGAGCAGGGTGGATGAAATGGCGCAGTGCATCTGGGTTTTTGTGTGACCGCAAAATCCCCCTTAAGTTAAAAGGAAAATTCTATAAAACGGCAGTAAGACCGGCAATGCTATATGGAGCGGAATGCTGGCCAGCACATAGGCAACATGAGCATAAGATGTGAGTAGCAGAGATGAGGATGTTAAAGTGGATGTGTGGTTACACAAAGATGGATAAGATAAGAAATGAAGATATTCGACGAAAGGTCGGAGTAGTACCGGTTGCCGAGAAGATGAGAGAACATAGATTGAGGTGGTTTGGGCACGTGATGAGAAGGCCCCTGGATGCTCCTGTAAGAACAGAAGTTTGTTACCAAGAGCTCAACACAAAAAGAGGCAGAGGTCGGCCGAAACTTACTTGGGGGAAGGTAGTAAAACAAGATTTAATGGAGTGGGATATAGATTGGCGGACGGTATGTCTTAGAACGGAATGGAGAAAAGCTATAAGTATGGTGGAGGGTTAGACCCGTGGTTGTTCCTATGTTCCAGATGGTCCCTTTTTAGTCATTTTCCCCTTCATTTCCCCCACTTCTTCTTGTCCCTTTCTTTTTCAGTTTTATTTATATATATATATATATATATATATATTTATTATTATTTTTATTTTTATTTTTATTTTATTTTTTCAACAATTTTATATCTGTCATGTGGGTTCATCTACCACCGACCCCAATTAATTTGGGATAAAGGTGATGTTGATGTTGAATAAATGTGACGTAATAAATGTCATTAATTTTCAATAAATTATAATAATTAGATTGATAAAAATCAACAATGATTAATTTGATTATAAGATTTGTAAATTTTTGTAGTGAATGTTGCCCCAAAACAAATTGTCACAACACAATATTCCCCTTACATTGAAAATAAGTTCTCAAATTTAAAAAACGCGAAATCTATTTCAGTGTGGCGAAATTACCAAGCAATTACCAAACCTGAGAAAATTTGTTCGCACAAAGTAGGCAAAAAAAATAAGCGAGAGCATGTCAATGTTGGCATTGAGAAAATCGTGAGAGGAATGTTTTTGTGGTACCTCTGAGTCTCAGGCTCTCGTCGGGTTCGTTCTTCTTAATCTTCTTCTTTTCACTCTTGCTCCTTTTTTTTTTATTATTATAAATTTTGTTTGTCGTTGTTAGCATTTGCTTATTCAAAAGGTGAGTTGATGCTGTTATGGATGGGAAGCGCGAAGGTCGGTGATTGAACTGAGGTACGTAACATTTTGCATATATCTCTGATTTAAATATCTTCCTACCTACTGTTACTGTTATCCACTAAGATTTTTACCTTTTCATATTTACCTTTAATTTTGGTCCTTTAATTTGATGAGAGGTATCAGAAAGAAGAGAGAATTTAGTGTGATCCACACCACTATCTTTTAGGTGGTCCCTTAGTGTAAATAAGAGGCTAAAGTTGGAAAAGAAGGAAAATAACTGGGATAAAAAGGGAAAGAAAAAATTAATGTTGCGAGAGGGAGCACCAAATTATTGGGTGGTCCTGAAGCATACAAAATATTTCCCATAAATAAAGGGGAATGAGAGATCTTTTGAAGTGGAGGAAAATGAAAAGGAATTTGAAAATTGAAATTGTTAAAGAACCTTGGGATACACCATCCAAAAACTAGCTCAAAGGATGGGAGTGCCCATTGGGCTTGAAGAGTGGATAATGCAACAGGCCCAGCCTGTGCTAAGAAATTCCACAAGAGAAAGTGGGGGACGGCGAGCTCTAATACCAAACCTTGAGATACACTACCCAAAAAGCTACATCAGGCTTCTTTACAGAAACCTTTTCTGAATCATACAAATCAACCACACTTGGCAATCTTGTTTTAAAGAACAGCATTGAGGGGAAAAAATTCATGTTAGGAATAGTGTTTTTAGTGTTCCTGCTCCTGCTGTACATACTACACCAACACTAATTACCTAATTGCATCTATTAAAAAAATTGCAAAGAAAATGGGTGTAAATGCACTTCGCTGAGTAGGTATGTTTGTATTTTAAGTAAGTGTAGTATGCATTGCAGAAGCATTGAAAATTTTCTCCCTGTTAGGGTGATACCTCTGTCTGAATCAATGGATGGAAAGTATAAGGAATATGTTTATGATTGACAGTATGTAGTTGAGACTTGTTAGTCGGGATATGGATTATGATGGACACTAAATTGTTAGCTACTTGTCATTTTTTTCATCCTGTACTAGAATACCACCAATCTTAACAAAGCCTTGAGTAACACTAACAGAAAGACCATTTCGAAAGGCATTCAATATTAAGCATATAAGTGACCCTTAGAAGTCCACTATTTTGCCAAATCCCATATGCGTCAATATAAATTTAATTTTAACAACATCAAGGCAATTTTGCATTGGCAGCCAAATATCGATAAAAGAGAAAGGGTATTACATTTATTTCATTTATATTCCATGTAGTATCAGATGGAAAGTACATGAATCCCCATTATTCTAGTCCCTTTGACAAACCAGCATTCTTAGTTGCACTAATCAGAAACAAATTGCATATTGCCTTATTATTAGTAATTAAATCTGGATCATGCTATCATAAGTAGCTCCGGCCTTCCAATTTCCAGGGATAGGAATCTTGGACTGCTTCCAATAAACCCCAGCACTGCCATTCACTTGGAACCTTAAATAGAATTCACCACTTGGTGGGTTTTGATAGTCAAACACTGCCCCATAGACCCTGCGCAGGGGCATCCATTCTTTGGTGTTTTTCTGCACCATTCACAACATTTCAAGAATCAAATTCAATACAACTAACTACACATGAAGACAAGTAAAGTAGTTGAATAGAAGCACTCTCAAAGTAAAAGTAAACTAACTACTCTGAAACTAAGCCAACATAAATGGCAAAGTTGATAGTCCAATCCAATCTAATAATTTAGAAATTGTTATATTGAGAATAATATGTAAGTGTGCAACAAGATATTCATATAGATATACCAGGTTCATCTCAACAGCAGAGACATCGTATGCTCCATCTAAATAGAGAAGCACAACAGCGAAATAGCCAGGGTTATTGCTACTTTCTTGGACATGAAACATGATGTTTTGACCAGGGTATTTACAAGCCACCCTTTCAAATTCAATATCCACTACACCGTATTTGACAAGCTCTGAAGATGCTTTTGCGTCTCGTCCCAATTTTGCAAAGGCACGTGGGCTCATGATGAAGTCTGTTCTGTCTCCCTGACCATAGTCTGTTGCTAACACTATTGCTCCATTGTTATTGCAGAGTCCTGGTACAGTGCACCAAACCTGAATCATCATTTACATTTGACAAATAACAAAGTATTAGTGGAGATAGTTGGCAATGTTTTTTTTTTCTTTTCATATAAATATTTATTTTTTTAATGATGATGAAGCCTTCTTTTACTAAGAATTATTAGAAATATTGATTATTAGTAAGAAAGGGAAAGAAAACTACCCGATAGCATGCACCACAGCCAGCTCCATTCCTCCATAGCCCAGCCACCCCTGCGACACTGCCATCTTGGATCGTTCTTCCATAATCGCCAAAGCCACAAGCTCCATCTAAAATATATATTGATCGACTAATCATATTATATATGTCATGTGATGCTAAAAGTAGTGTAAGGTCACACTGCACATTTTACTTCTAACAAGCTAAGCATACTTCATTAAAAGTAAATTCTTGAAATTTTTTTGATAGAAAGAAAACAATATTTAGTTTCAAAACATCAAGATCATTAGTGAAACATGCAAATGTGCTCCCAATTTTTTTTTGTGGATATATATAAACAAGTCAAGATCATTTTACACATGAATAAGTTATATTCTCAATCTTTAAGTTCATTTATATCTAACAGCTTTAATATTTAGATATGAAAGCTATTAGATACAAGTGGATCAACAATCAAAATTGAGTGTAACATATCTTATTCTTATATCGGTATAAGAATAATTTGCCTCACATATCCTAATTCCTAGCTGGCTAACAGGTTGGTATAAACAACTTATTTGTACAAACACGTGTTCTGGGTATATAGCTAGCTAGCTAGAAGGGTAGGGTCACATACTTGGATTCCCATAACCATCAGGGGTACCATAATAGGTTGCTCTGGACTCGGTATATTGCTTGCAGTAACACAGTGAAGGAAAGAGCAGTATGACACAAACAAGGCCAAGTTGGTGCTTAAGACTAAGTTCCATGTCTAAATGACAAATTCTCAGGAGCAAAGAGGAGGAGAGAAATGCAGCAATTAAGAGAGACCAATGCGATAAACTTAAGTGTGTGAAGCAATAATAAATATTAAATATGAGAAGGCTTAATGAGATAGGAAGCAAATGTATGGAGTCATATTTATAGTACAGTATTAGGTCATACCAGTGTTGGGATAGCCCACTTTTTCTCCCACATGGATTTATAGTATGCAAAAGGATTGGAATAATGATGTGCAGAAGTAGAACATAGGAATATTGCAGTTAAACATGTGGTTTAATGTTATTAATTGTCAAAGGTTCATTTTGTTTATTCAAAATCAAAGGCTATTTAAGCCACTAGGATTGGTTTAGTGGTGAGTGTTTTGGTAGTTTGTATTAAATTGTGTGTTCAATTCCCATATATGTATATAAAAAAAATAAAAAATCAAAGGCTATGAGGAAACAACTATTGGAAGTAACCTTCAATCCTACACCATGTATCTTTATACGGGTTATACCAGATTATTTTATTATTTAAATAATAGGAAAAATATTTTTCTTGCAACTTACTCTATAATTTATTTCTCAAATCCCAAAAACGATTTCGTTTTGGGATTGCAAAAGATAAATTTATCTCTATTGTGTAGGAAAAACATTAATCCCTTAAATAATATAAGATTTAAATTTGAAAGATGATCACATATATAACTAATTATTTATAATTTCACTGAATTATAACCAGTCCATTAAAACATTTTATACTTTAAGATAAGTGACATCAAATAATAAAATTAGTTTTAATATTATATTTTAGATAAATAGATAAAGAAATGTAGAAACAACTAGAGAGTTTATTATTATTCAACATTCCACACCCACTTAAATATTCAGTAGGCAATTTTTGTTGGAATGCACCCACAGATTCATTAATTAGTACGAACTGAAGCACAAATTGAAATACTTAGGGCCTGTTCTGGTCAAATGGAATCATCTTAAATTGTATGAGAAGATTAATGATGATAATAATAATGTTGACATTAGGTAAGTTAGTATTGTTATTATTATTATTATTATTATTATGCTTGCCAAGTAGAAATAGAGTGTTTCTAAGTACTAAGTTTTACGCCAAAGACTTGGATTAATAAGGATGCAATATAGCAAGATCTCGAGTAGGTTTGATTGTAGTGTTATTATGTACTGGCCCTCTCCGTTATGATTATAGAACCGCTTGGATTGATTTCCAAACAACTTACATAATGCCAGATTACATAACCTGCCCCCGTTTGGATTATGGAATTGGCTCAACCCAGATCGACATGTTAATTTTTTTTTAATTGTTTGAATTTTGTGACAATTTATTGATACTTTTTTTTAAAGCTATTTATTTATTTTTATGTAGGCATATTGATTTGGTTAATTTGTATCACAGTGCAAGCTGTAAAGAAGATTTTTAGATCCTAGGAATTATCAAGTGATATTAGCTTTTCTAAATTCCTCTATTATTATTATTATTATTATTATTATTATTATTATTATTATTATTATCGTCTTTTCATTATGAATTCACTATGTATATTGGGTGTTACTAAGTTATTATTTTATTTTGAAAAGGATGAGAATGGTGGGATTTATGGATTATTTTTTATAATAGTATGATAAAAAAAAATTAGCGTATGTTAAGTATGATGTGCTAATTTTGAGATAGAAGAGAGGATTTCGACTTACAAAGTTCACTGAATTTACTATAATATAGAATAGAATGTTAATTGTTATCTTGTTGGGATTAATGTGCTATTTGTCCTCTATGTTGTGGACATTACCGAACACCAAAAAATATTCACTCCATATGTACTTAATGTAATATCTAATAAATTTGGCAACAGGAATGACTATATGATATATCAACAAAGTTTACACCTTGTGTCCTATTCGCTGAAAGATAAAAACAGTTTCTAAGAATTTTAGTTTAAGCTATTTTAGGATTAAAGCCTAAACATTTTGACGTAAAATAAAAATGGAGGCAAACTTTATTCTCGTTCTTATCCCTAATAATAATGAAGAAATAACCAGATTAAGAATGAAAATAGTGAACGCTATGTGGGAGTGCATAAAACATGTAGCAGTGCAGAAAATAACCAAAATAACTAGACTCTTTTATGAACTAAATTGCAATGCATTTAAAATAGATTCATTTGTTAATGATCCCATCTAGTTTGGGATAAATGTGTTGTTGATGAACCGAATTGATTTTTTTTTAAATCATTAATGAATTGGCTTTTAATGTTATTTTGCTCATTTTTTTATCATACACAATGCTTCACTTATCATATTTAGTCATTGTGCAAAACCTTTATACAAATCGTAACATTGATAAATCTATGATATTTTGACATATTACTGTAACTAATTCAATTTGTTGGGCACAATTCTTCGTTCTATTGTTCATACATGATTGTTGGACTAGTTTATAATCGATTCAAAAATCAATAACAAGTTCAAAAAAATTAACCAGTTCAATTTTTTGAATTGAATTGTATTTTTTAGTTTGACAAAAAAAATCAAATCCAACTGAATTGTGCACATGTTCTCCTTTTGCTTGTAAATTGTAGAGAGGCATGTGGTTATTCTTCTTTCCTAGCTAACTTATTAAGAGTCTGTTGTGTAATATATATTGCTTATGTTGAGTGTGTTGTATAATATTGAGACATCTAATCAAATTGACTTACAATCCTTAATTCGGTCCTTCAAAGATGCCAATTGATGGCTCTAAATAATATTTCTTGTACAGGAAGCGTTCCTCGTTACTGTCTATTTACTAGATTCTAGGCTAAAAATATGAAAAATGCAAATAAGTGGGCCGATTAGGGAGAGAGAGAAAAAAAAGTGACAAAAGCTATTCACTAATGTCATAAAAAATATTAGAGTAAGATTATATTAATGATTTTTTTTTTTTATAAATTTACAAATTATATTATATCTGACCGGCAATACTCTACTGAAGAGTGTATCAGAAATAATATAATTTGTAAGAATTTATAAATAAGAAATTTATAAATTATATTTTCTCCAAATTATTAATGTAAATTTATCTAAATGGTCAAAAATTTAAATTTTATTTAATATCTTAAAATTTTGAATTAAAATAATTTTTTATATAATATTAGAACATATATGCTAAGATAAAATTGAGTCACATGTCAATAGAAGCATGTGAGGTGTGGCTCGATTTTGGCTAACGTATAAATTCGTCTCCACCTCAACTTTTACTTTTATCTAAGTATGCAGTTCTTTCACGTTTTTCGAAAACATTCGCTTTTATTCTGATGGCAGTTTTAGAATTACTTTTAAGGGTACGTTTGATTGGTACAAAGTATTTTTTAAGATTTTTGAAAAAATGAATATTTTTAAATTTTTTAGTTTTGAAAATTATCGTAAAGTAAATATTTTCATCAAAATTTTGAAAATCGTAATTTTTGGATAAAAAAATTTATCCTCTGCCATACGTCTCTTAAGAATTATTTATCCAAGGAAGCAATTTCTTTATCTATTATTTTTGAAATATATTCCGAAAGCTGGTTTTAAAATTTAATTGAAAATAATTTTTCAATCTTAGAAAACGAAAACTATTTCGATACTATCAAAATTTTGTATTCCTAAGTTACTATTTATTTAATTATTATTGGATCAAAGAAAAAAATACTCAAAAGTTTATGAAAAAAATACTAATTCAATAATAGCTCGATTAGTAATAAATTGGGAGAAAGGAAATTGTAGCAAGTAACAATCAAATAGTATTAATATTAATGTTACCACCGATCAATTTTATTATTAGATTGATTATATTAATTTAACGATTATATTTATTTCTATATTTGTATGGTTATGATTCTTCATATTTAATATTTTTAAATTATTAAATTTAAAAAATTATAATCATAAAAATAAATATAATCGTGGGATAAATTAAATATATTAGTGAAATTGATCGCAAGTAAACACTACAATATCCTATCCCGTAATTTGGTAACGAAAATTTTTGGTTGGCTAAATTACCTAGCTATTACCATACCTGAGAAAATTGGTTCGCACAAAATAGGCAAAACAAAAATAAGTGAGAGAGAGCATGTCAATCAATGTTGGCAGTGAGAAAATTGAGAGGAATGCTTATCTGGTACCTCCGAGTCTCAGGCTCTCTTCGGGTTCGTTCTTCTTCATCTTCTTCTTTTCACTCTTGCTCCCTCTTCGTTTTTATTTATTTCTTTATTTATTTTGTCTGTCTTTGTTAGCATTCGCTTATTCAAAAGGTGAATTGAGGCTGTTATGGATGGGAAGCGCCAAGGTCAGTGACTGAACTGAGGTAAGTAACATTTTGCATATATCTCTTATTTAAATATCTTCCTACCTACTGTTACTGTTTTCCACTAAGATTTTTACCTTTCCATATTTACTTTTTTTTGGTCCTTTAATTTGATGAGAGGTATCAGAAAGAAAACGGAATGAGAGATATTTTGAAGTGGAGGAAAATGAAAGGGAAGAACATGTTTATTTGAAAATTGAAACCTTTTCTGAAGCATACAAATCAACCACACTTGGCAATCTTGCTTTGCATTGAGGAAAAGAATCATTTTAGGGAGAATAGTTTTAGTGCTCCTGCTGTACATACTACACCAACACCAGCTACCTAATTGCATTTATGAAAAAAATTGAAAAGAAAATGGGTGTAAATGTACTTAGGTGTGTTTGTATTTTAAGTATGTACTGCAGGAGCTTTGAAAATATTCTCCCTGTTTGGGTGATACCCCAGTCTGAATCAATGGATGGAAAGCATAAGAAATATGTATAAAGAACCATTTCAACCCAAAAGGTTAAGCGGTCAACTAAAGGCCATCAATAGTTTTATATTATACTCTCTAACACGTCCCTTTACACAAGAGCCTATTGGATTTGAAGAGTGGACAATGCATCATACCCATACCTGTGCTAAGAAATTCCATAATATTTAATTATTTATCAATAGAACGGGGAAGGTGAAGATTGAATTTGTGACAAGTAACCCCGTAGTCACGAAGACTTTAATATCATGTAAACAACCAATTCAGCCCAAAAGCTTGAGCTTTTAGGTGAGATAGTTGTTTATGATCGACGTATGTAGTTGAGACTTGTTAGATGGGATATGGGGTTACATGATAAACTTGCTTTTAGGTTTCGGCTGTGAAGAATCTTTGGTCAACCAGGTCCAGAGCTTGGTTGGAAGGAAGTGAACTAATCTAAAAATTTCAGAACCAGAGAGGTTCTATGTGTTAATGATAGGAACCTGGTAATTCAATGATCGGAATAGTAGAAGAAAACTGAAATGTAGGCATATTGAATCAGATATAGCAGAATACAAATGGATATAGGTTATTGGAGAGAACCCTCCACTCCTAAAACACCTTGCTGTATAATTCCACCCAATACATGCTTCCCTTCCCCCTAAGCCATCCTCTGCTTTAAAACCCCCAAGTAACTGAGCTATGCCATCTCACCACTCAAACGCTGCCAATTGGACCATTCCAGAAGGCACTATGTTACTAACTCAATCCCTTTCGATACTCCCTTTTTTTAGCTGCAGCCTTCCTTATGTACACCCTTTTAATTGGTTAATGACATATCTCATGGGAAAGAGCTAATCAAGATATATTGTCGTGAACACTATAGATGATAAAAAATCCCACCGTTTAAGTACGTAACTACTAAAATCCTATTCCTCCAGAAGGATGTCATTGTACTAATGGATGCTAAATGTTCTTGTGCAATCAAAAATGGGGGAGAGGTCCCATTCAATTATGATGGGGCTATTGTTGAAGCAAAGCCTCTAGTCTGAGTGTGGACCTTCTTGCAGGTGCACTTCAACATGGCATAATAGAGTCAGCCAACATGCTATAAAGTTTCAACTTGAAATTTTCAAAACCTAAACAAGAAGATAGGGTGTGTGATCACTAAATTCCATCTCTTCAGGAAGTTTTATTTGTGAGTATATAGGAGAGCTTCTTGAAGAGAAGGAAGGTAAACAAAGAACTGGCAATGATGGGTATCTTTTTTATATCGATAATAACTGCAGCAATCGTAATCTTTTGGGCGGACTGGCAACTGGTTGCCTTATCCACGGTCAACCTGTTGTATTGTGGAGGATGGCTTCGGCGCTTCGCCATTGGTGCCGGCTTCACCATTGGTGCTGCCCAGTGTGTTAATGTGGGGAGATTCATCAACCATAGTTGCTCCCCTAATTTGTATGCTCAAAATCTTTGTGCTCATGCCATAATGCTCTTTGCTTCTGAGAACATCCTCTACAATTATATGATAGATCAAGTCAATGATTCTTATGGCAATATAAAAAAAGAAGGATTGCTATTGTGGTTCTGTGGAATGCACTGGTAGGATGTATTGAGGCCTGACAAGATTAATGGAGTGTGAAAAATTAATTTTTGCCTTCTCGTTCAAACTTATTTTAAACCATGACTATGTTTGTTTTCTAATGGACATATCTTGTTTAAATGGTACTTTGTTGAAGACTAGCTTAGGTTGCTTCCTGTATCTAATGGGAGAAATTTGCTTTTCCATCTGGTTTCATTTTAATAGACGCTTACTTTATTTTGTTTACTAATAATAAAAGCCAGAAATGACCCAAAAAAAAGTTCTTTCATGTCGAAAAGGAAAACATTTTCTTAATGCTTATCTCAGTCCTTCAATGATACCATTCATGTCGTCCATGGATTTACCACAACACACAGCTGTAGAATATTAATTTTAATAACGATACTACACTGATAAAGTATTTTACAAATCTTATAAACTAGTCATTACAACTATTTATTTGTCTTTTTCTTTCTTTTTCTCCTAAAGGAAAATCTTAGCACAGTCACAGTTTGTGTTGTTGCCATAGGATTTATTGGTCACAAATTCCTGCATAGGATCTATAGACCCTTTCCTGCATAGAGTGAAAACTTCATAGAACTAGTTTTTTCCCCCCTTTTCTTTTGTTTTCCTCTCTTAATCATTGGTTTTCCTTGACATTGTGCGAATATAATTACGGTATGCCGAAAAAGGATGATGAAGTTGTAGACCTCTATGTGTCATGCTTAATAATGTTTCCCACAGCTGTTTCTTTGCAGAAAATACCCATAGGTATGGTTTGGGATAGGTATTTTTATTTATGGATAACCAATATTTAATTAACCATTGATGAATTTGATTTAATTAATAATTTACTAAGGGTCATGGACGTATATTCCAGGCATTTCTGCTACGCCTATGCCTCATTTCGCCTTTTTTCTTACCTGCATGTGATATCCTTGGTTGCAAGCCATTGTACTCACTACCCAAGTTCATTCCTGTGATGATCAGCTTCTGACAAATCTATTTTGAACCTTTTGCTCTCACTTACCCCATGTCATGACTACTTGTTAATGTTAAGCTGTTTTGGATGCGGAGGGGAATGTTGTTCCCCGTGTTTCTCCTAGCTAAAGTGTTAGCCAAACTATGCAGTGTCATTCTATGTTGCTACTTATCATTTCATTTCATCGTGTACTAGAATACCACCAATCTAAACAAAGCCTTGGGTAACACTAACAGAAAGATCATTTCGTTTGATTTTAGACCAAAATCAAAAGTTCGATTTGATATACGCTTAATTACCTCTGGGTGTAAAACATAGATAATATAGAAGTGTACCTTTCGTACCATTTTTTGTTTTATTTAGAAGATTGGACGGTAAAAATTAAACTCTTAACGCTAGTCACACATTTTAATACTACATCAAACATGAATTATCTTAAAACTTAAACTGTTAAGTGTGAAGTAAAAGATCACAAATAGTTTTATATTTAACATATACTAAACTTGATTTTATATTTAATATGATTCCCTCCTCCCCCCACCCTTTAGATTCAAGTCAGTGTCTATGTTAGGAATGAACCAATAAATGACGGTTTTACTTAGCTGAATCAAGGCATTCAATATTAAGTGACCCTTAGAAATGCAGTATTTTGCCAATTGCCGTATGCGTCAATATCAATTTAATTTTAACAACATCAAGGCAATTTTGCATTGGCAGCCAAATACCAATAAAGGAGAAAGGGTATCACAGTTATTTTATTTATATTCCATTAGTATCATATGGAAAGTACATGAATCCCCATTATTCTAGTCCCTTTGTCAAAAGGGGCACAAACCAGCATTCTTAGTGGCACTAATCAGAAACAAATTGCATACAAAGTGCCTTATTTGATTTCAAAGTGCTTTTTTTCTTTTATATTAGTAATTAAATCTGGATCTTGCTATCATAAGTAGCTCCGGCTCTCCAATTTCCAGGGATAGGAACCTTGGGCTGCTTCCAGTAAACCCCATCACTGCCACTCACTTGGAACCTTAAATAGATTTCACCCCTCGGTGGGTTTTGATAGTCAAACACTGCCCCAGAGACCCTGCGCAGGGGCGTCCATTCTTTGGTGTTTTTCTGCATCATTGACAACATTTTCAAGAATCAAGTTCAAT
The DNA here is from genome assembly GCA_032173675.1 of Gastrolobium villosum. Classification (NCBI taxonomy): domain Eukaryota; kingdom Viridiplantae; phylum Streptophyta; class Magnoliopsida; order Fabales; family Fabaceae; genus Gastrolobium; species Gastrolobium villosum. The sequence goes on along the minus strand of JAVKPL010012275.1, from coordinate 19,540 downwards.
ACAACTAACTACATATGAAGACAAGTAATTGAATAGAAGCATTCTCAAAAGTAAAACTTAAATTAAACTAACTACTCTGAAACTAAGCCAATACAAAGGGTAAAGTTGATATTCCAATCTAATAATTTAGAAATTGTTATATTGAGAATAATATATAAGGGCTAAGAAACACCGACACTTCAAAATCCTTGACGTGTCGTGTCCGACATTTTTCGACACTCACCGACACTGCGATACTTCCCGACACTCCAATACTCGTTTCAAAGACTCAAAAAAGGTTCAAAGGTTACGTTGTGTTGCATTTTGAGTTTCAATTATTAAATTTGTTGAATTACGATTACTATTTTATTCAGTTTAATATAAACATTTGGGATATCTTATGTTTGCAAAATTGATGGGTATTATAAGTTTAGCTTCATTTTTTTGTTAAATTATTGAATATTAAATATGATATACACTATATAAATTAACAATATTATATAATATCAAAACGTGTCCTAACGTGTCAAAATTTAACATTTTTTAGAATTAACGTGTCGGAGTGTCGTGTCGGAGTGTTGTGTCATATCTCGTGTCCTGTGTCGGTGTTGGTGCAACACAGTGTAAGGGTGCAACAAGATATAGACATACCAGGTACATCTCAACAGCAGAGACATCGAATGCTCCATCTACATAGAGAAGCACAACAGCGAAGTAGCCAGGGTTATTGCTACTTTCTTGGACATGAAACATGATGTTTTGACCAGGGTATTTACAAGACACCCTTTCAAATCCAATATCCACTACACCGTATTTGACAAGCTCTGCAGATGCTTTTGCGTCTCGTCCCAATTTTGCAAAGGCACGTGGGCTCATGATAAAGTCTGTTCTGTCTCCCTGACCATAGTCTGTTGCTAACACTATTGCTCCATTGTGATTGCAGAGTCCTGGTACAGTGCACCAAACCTGAATCATCATTTACATTTGACAAATAACAAAGTATTAGTGGAGATAATTGGCAATGTTTATTTTTATTTTTCATATAAAAATATTTTTCTTCAATGATGATGAACCCTTCTTTTACTATAAATATTTATATTTTTTAATGATGAAATTACCTCATGTTATAAAAATAAAAGTATAAGTCTTTTACTATAAAATGAGAATTATTAGAAATATTGATTATTAGTGAGAAGGGAAAGAAAACTACCCGGTAGCATGCACCACAGCTAGCTCCATTCCTCCATAGCCCAGCTACCGCTGCGACACTGCCACCTTGGATCGTCCTTCCATAATCGCGAAACCCACAAGCTCCATCTAAAATATATATTGATCGACCAATCATATTAATATATATTTCATGTGATGATGCAAAGTATTAGAGTATCATTTTTTTTTTTTTTTTTTTTTTTTTTTTTTATAAATTACTTGCTAAAATTAAAAAAGAGCTTAAAAAAAAAGAATTAAAAGTTGTTTGTTAATCACATAAATTTTTAGTTTAAAAGCATATATTTCAAGAAAATTATCTTTCTCTCTGTAACTCTTCATTATAAAAAAAATCACATAATTCAAAAAAAGCAATAAAAAAAAAGCTCATTCTAGGAGCTTTTAGCTTTTGCCTTTTTTCTTCATTATTATAAAAAGAGTTTTTCCCAAAACTTATTTGGCCTAACTTATGTTTATAAGTAACTTCTAGCTTAAAAATAGAGAGGATTCAAACAAACATACTTGATTAATTCAAATGTTTTTGCACATTTTAGCAGAAAGCATATCTTGATTAGAAGGAAATTCTTGAAATGTTTTTGGTAGGGAGAAAAAAATATTTAGTTTCAGAATGTCAAGATCATTACTGAAACATGCTTAAAAAAAAAAAAAAAAAAAAAAAAAAAAACTTGAGTAATAGGTCTTATTCCTGTCCCATATATATCCTAATTCCTAGCTGGCTAACAAAGGTGGTTGGTATAAACAACTTATTTGTACAAATACATGTTATGGGTATATAGAAGGGGAGGGTCACATACTTGGAGTGCCATAACCATCAGGGGTACTATAATAGGTTGCTCTGGACTTGGTAAAAGATTGCTTGCAGTTACACAGTGCAGGAAAGAGCAGTATGACACAAACAAGGCCAAGTTGGTGCTTAAGACTAAGTTCCATGTCTAAATGACAAATTCTCAGAAGCAAAGAGAAGAGAAATGCAGCAATCAAGAGAGACCAATGCGATAATAATAAATATTAAACAAGAGAAGGCTTTATGAGATAGGAAGCAAATATACGGAGTCATATTTATAGTACAACCTTAGGTAAATACCAGTGTTGTGATAGCCCACTTTTTCTCCCACATGGATTTATAGTATGCAAAAGGATTGGATTAATGATGTGTACAGGTAGAACTTAGGAATATTGACTACCACCCCCCAAATACAGGTTATTTATGGTAGTTTTGGTGTTTATCTAGTTAAACATGTGGTTTAATGTTATTAATTGTCAAAGGTTCATTTGTTGAGTCAATATCAAAGGCTATGAGGAAACAATCAATGGAAGGAACCTTCAATCCTACACCATGTATCTATATACGGTTTAGACCAAATTATTTTATTATTTAAATAATAGAAAAAATATTTCTCTTAGATAAAATTATCTCTGGACCCCAAAATCAAAAAAATATCATTTTGGGGTTTAGGAAAAAAAATAAAAGGTATTTTAAAAATTTTACTTTTGTATTGTATCATAAAGTTTACAAAAATATTCTAATTTTTATTTCCCAAATTCAAAATGATATCGTTTTGGAATTGTGAGAGATAAATTTAAATAATATAAGATTTAAATTTGTAAGGTTTAAAAAGATGATCACATATATAACTAATTATTTATAATTTCACTTAATTATAATTAGTCTATTAAAACATTTTATACTTTAAGATAAGTGACATCAAATAATAAAATTAATTTTAATATTAAATTTTAAATAAATAGATAAAGAAACGTAGAAACAACTAGAGAGTTTATTATTATTCAACATTCCACGCTTACTTAAATAATCAGTAGCCAATTTTTGTTGGAATGCACCCACAGATTCATTAATTAGTACGAACTGAAGTACAAATTGAAATTACTTAGGGCCTGTTCTGGTCAAATGGAATCATGTTAAATTGCATTAGAAGATTAATGAGGATTATAACAATGTTGACTTTAGGTAAGTTAGTATTATTGTTATTATGCTTGCCAAGTAGAAAGAAAGGGTTTCTAAGTACTAAGTTTTACGCCAAAGACTTAAGGATCGTTTGGTATAGGGATAAATTTTAAATTCACATGAAACTTACATTGGGAATCCTAGTTACTTGTTTGGTATAAGAACTTTTAAAAAAATTCTGGGAATTAAAATTATCAATAAGAATTCCATGAAATAATACCACTGGTGGGAATTTTTTACATAATTTATAGGATATAAATAACCTATTTTATTATTTTCCTGACTAAAGTATCCTTTCTTGCTAAAGCCCTAGCCATGATACTCCGCTTCACAAAAACGTGGGTTCCTCTCTTTCCTTTTATGACGCCTTTACTAGGGTTGATCTCCAATGTCGTGTTTTGATCCTTTTGTGGCATATTAGAAATATTTTTTCAAAAATTCATCAAAGGTTATTTTTTTAAAATCAACTCACATTGCAAGGAATCATCGACAATCAACCAAACATAGAATCAGGAAACTTGAGCCAACATTTCTGGGAATGTTTTTGGCCTACCAAATAACTTTTTGGTAATGTTCCTCAAAAATTCACTTTTCCAGCATATTCTCAGGAATCGTGATTCCCAGGGTAATAGTGGTTAGGGAAAGATAGGACTGCATGAGATTGGTGGCTATTAGAGGTATTGGCTTTTGGTGAACAAGGAGGTGGATGGTTGGTCTTGAGGGCAAGTCAGGGACCAAGTTCTTATCTCCTTTTATATGCTCTACCATGAACTCATACCTACTAAACCAATTCTTTCGTCTGAGAACTAATGAGTAGGAAGTAATTTTCCTTTAAAGTCCATGATCCTTGGGAAGGATGAGTTATCCATTACCACTGTGAACTTGTGACTGATAAAATTTAATTCAAATTTTATAATTCCATATTTAACGACTAAGATTTCTTTATACATGGAGTGATAATGATTTTCAGCCTCTGAAAACTTGCCACTTGCATATCCACACACATGCTTCTTGTTGTCTTTTTCCCTTAAAAAGACTGCTCCACAATAGCTATCACTAGTGTCTCTCTGTAGAATACACTTTTTATCGGTGGGAATCTTGACTGAAGGGAGACTATGACAAAGTTGCTTCAGTTTTTTCACTGTATTATGTTTTTTCACTGTATTCGTTTGCATGAGGGGTGTGGTTATTTGGGTAAACTTTAGGATAAAGTCTCTGTTATAATTGCAAACTCGAGGAATGAGTGGAGTTGCTTAGCTATAAGGTTTTCATAAGGAAACTTCATTAGTTCTTGCCTTATATGTGGCCCCGGGACATATTTTTCACATTTGAAGTTCAATCCCAAAAACTCAATTTCATCTTTTGCTATGTGTGCCTTCCTTTCTAACAGCATGATTCCATGATTGTTCACAATCTCAAAGAATTGATTTAGCAAATCTTTGTGAGATTCTTTTGTCTTTGAATATAATAAGATATCATCAATATAGACAAGTGCACTGCGGAGAATCGGCTGAAAGATTTGGGCCATTGTTCTTTGAAAAATCGAAGGGGCCGTCTTCAGTTCGTAAGGCATGATGTTCCATTGATAATGGGCATTTGCAATGCAAAAGATTATTTTATACCTTTCTTCTGGTCTAATTCCCAATTACCAAAAGGTTGTCTTTAAGTCAAACTTTGAAAAAATATGGCCTTCACTGAACTGAAGAACCAGGCCAGGTATTTTGGAAGTGGGAATTTATCATTTCTGAGAAAATGATTAACAGGCCTATACTCAATTACTAACCTCTTTTCCCTCGAACTATTTCAGATATTTTCTCCACATAAAAGGCTTGGCAATCCCATTCAAATTCAGTGGGCTGAATGAGTCCTTGGGCTAGTAAATTCGAACATTCCTTTTGGACCGAGGCTAAGTTAGATGGAGTCATTCCAGAGTGAGTTGCCTTGGTAAGATTGAGATCCTCATTTAGCTTGAAAGGCAAAGTGATAAAAAATAACTTTGGATTTTTCTATAATGGATTAGGATGTTTGAAGTCAGTATGAGCCTCTGCGCAGGCTTCTTGTAGCTTTTGTAATAATATGGTGCATCCATTAACACATATAAATTCTGAACTTCAGAATATGGCTGGAATAATCTTTTAAACTTTATTCCATTAGGGAGGAGCTGGAACCTTTCTAAATTTGTGTAGACATCAAATCCAATCAACAAATCTTTCCCTGATAAATCTTAACAAATGAATTTGGCCATCACCGTGCATTCTCGAAAGAATTGAATATTTATAGGCTTCTTTGTGATTAAATTTGTGATGAACATGTTTCCATCAACAACTCTGAAACTCTCAGTGTGTGGAGCCCAATATTCTTTCGGCAATAGAATTTGATTCATTATTGATACAGAAGGAAAATCAAGAGTTTTAGCATTTAAAGTGCAATAAAGAGAATTTTTAGTTGTCAATAACTCTTGGGAGCATAATCTTGGAAGTTGGGTTTAATTATTGTTATTTCTATTTCCTAAGCAACATAACTCTTGGGAGCATGACTCTTGGGAGTTGGGTTTAGTTAGTGTTATTTCTATTTCCTAAGCAACACAACTCTTAGGAGTTATTTGTCTCTTTGTATTTTCATGCTTTTAGTTATTCTATAAATATAGGATATTTTGTAATGCAAAAGGCAGATTTGATGAATGAAAAAGTGTGTTGCAAGTTCTCAAACTTGTCTTGAATCTTGTTATCTTTATCTAACCTTGGGTTAGTGGTGAGGCAAGTGGGTTCTTTATCAGTTGGGAGGGTGGCTTAGCCTTTAATCTCAATTGTGGTGGACTCTTATCTATCCCGTTTACTTTTACAAAGTGTCTTTTCCCTTTTCTCATACCCATCACGTATCAACTTGGTATCAAGAGCACCGGTTCACATGGAAGAAGAAGGTCCAAGGTACAGAACCCGTGAGCAAAATCAGAATATGAGGCGTGACCAACAACTTGCAAATCTTGAAAATCAGATTGAAGAAATGCGCCAAGCTCTTGCTGATCTTGTCCAACGAAATCATCGTGGACGTAGGCGACATTCCAAAAGCACTCATAGCCCCTCCATTCATGATTCTTCTGCTAGTGACTCAAGTGTTTCTTCAAATGAGTCAACACCTCATGATAGAAGAAGGAGAAAATTCCAAGATGACTTTAGAGATGTGAAGATTGAACCGCCAGAATTTGATGGCAGCTTGAATCCCGATATTTATTTGGAATGGGTTCGTTCTATTGAACGAATTTTTGAAGCTAAGGACTTTGATGATGAGAAGTGCTTCAAGATTGCAAGCATCAAACTCAAAAAGTATGCATCAATATGGTTTGAGAACTTGAAGATGGAAAGGAACCGAGAAGGCAAGAGAAGGCTCAAATCTTGGGCTAAACTGAAGAGGCTGATGGATAAAAGATTTCTTCTTGCCAGTTACAAACAAGACTTGTATCTCAAAATTGCTTCTCTCAAACAAGAAGATCTGAGCGTTGAAAAGTATATTAGGGAGTATGAGCAACTCCTTGTGACTAGTGGCCTTCATGAACAAAAAATTGCTCGTTTTATTGGCGGGTTAAATACCGATATTGCTGAGAAGGTGGAACTACAACCATTTTGGACTTTTGAAGATGTGTGCAAGTTAGCCATTAAAGTGGAGAAACATTCAAAATCAAAGAAGGTCGAGGAAGCTCCGAAAGAATTTAAAAAGAAGTTAGATGAAAAGAAATGTTTTAGATGCCAAGGCTATGGCCATTTTGAAGCTGATTGTCCTAATAGGCGGGTTATGACACTTAAAGAAATTGAGCATGAATATGAACAAGGTCCAGTTTGGGATGCTGAACATGATGAAATCCCGGATGAAGAAATTATCTTAGAAGCAGATCAAGGGGAGCATCTGCTTATGTTACAAAGAGTCCTCCATGCTACAGAAGAACCTAAAGAGAAAAGCCAAAGAGAAAGTATGAGTCCTTGTTCTGTTCCAGCTTTACACGTTCCTAAAAAGGATGGTACTATGCGTATGTGTGTTAATAGTAAGGCCATAAACAACATCACCATCAAGTATAGGTATCCAATCACTTGCCTTGATGATATGCTTGATGAATTATATGGTTCTAATGTTTTCTCTAAGATTGATTTTCGCGGTGGATTTCACCAAATTAGAATGAAGGAAGGAGATGAGCGGAAGACTGAATTTAAGACTAAAGGAGGGTTATATGAATGGAGAGTCATGCCCTTTGGGCTTTCTAATGCTCCAAGCACCTTTATGAGACTTGTGAATGAAATTCTTCATCCTTTCATTGAGAATTTTGTTGTGGTGTGTTTTGATGATATCTTTGTCTATTCCAAGAGTAACGAAGACCATGAGGATTTGAGGACAAATCCCAATCAGGAAGGGGAGGATGATACAGAAGGAAAATCAAGAGTTTTAGCATTTAAAGTGCAATAAAGAGAATTTTTAGTTGTCAATAACTCTTGGGAGCATAATCTTGGAAGTTGGGTTTAATTATTGTTATTTTTATTTCCTAAGCAACATAACTCTTGGGAGCATGCAGCGTGGGCTCTGGGCCGAGGTGCAGCGTGGGCCTGAGTCCAGCCCATAACACTAACCTTTTTCTCCCTCGAACTATTTCAGACTCTTGGGAGTTGGGTTTAGTTAGTGTTATTTCTATTTCCTAAGCAACACAACTCTTAAGAGTTATTTGTCTCTTTGTATTCTCATGCTTTTAGTTATTCTATAAATATAGGATATTTTGTAATGCAAAAGGCAGATTTGATGAATGAAAAAGTGTGTTGCAAGTTCTCAAACTTGTCTTGAATCTTGTTATCTTTATCTAACCTTGGGTTAGTGGTGAGGCAAGTAGGTTCTTTATCAGTTGGGAGGGTGGCTTAGCCTTTAATCTTAATTGTGGTGGACTCTTATCTATCCCGTTTACTTTTACAAAGTGTCTTTTCCCTTTTCTCATACCCATCACGTATCAATTATAGAATGAAAAGTTCATTGAATTTACTAAAAGATAAAATAGAATGTTAATTGTTAGTACAACTATCTTGTTGGGATTAAATGTGCTATTTATGCTTTATGATGTGGACATTACCGAACACCAAAAAATATTCACTTCATATATGCTTAATGTAATGAGATTAACATTTCTCCAGCTACTTGAGATAAATTTATCTTAAGTCACTCCTTATAACTATGTACTAAGCATAGTACATAGTTATAATGTTAAAGTAGTTTTTTTTCTTTCTCTCCACGTTAGTAGACAAGTTCTGATAAGTATCCGAAGAGAGAGAAAAAAATAACTTTAATTAACATTATAACTATGTACTACCCTTAATACATAGTTATAAATGGTAGTTGGAGATAAATTTATCTCTAGTGGCCAATGTAATATCTAATAAATTTGGCAATAGGAATGAATATATGATATACCAACAAAGTTTACACCTTGTGTACTATTCGTTGAAAGATAAAAACTCCTAAAAAATTTAGTTTAAACTTCCTTCCTTGAAGTTTATAATTTGTCATTGCTGATGTACGAGTACTCAATTCAAATATCAATTTGAATTTAAGAAAGAGCAAGAGTAATTTAACAACAACAAATTGGCGTTAGTGAAATAGGAAATAGCATGACATTCAAGCAACTTCGCATTACATTAAAATGTTAGATTAGTACTTATTAGTTAGAACAAAAATTAGCAACTACAGGCCATCCAAAATAAATCAGCATGGACCTATACCAAATAACCAAGTACAATTTCTTCCCCAAATAAATCAAAATAAATAAGCAACTAAATAATTCACAACCCTTTCACATATCCCAATATTTGACTGGGCTTCTTGCCAGCATCTTGATCCTATTCCTATATGCATGTGGGTCTAGGTTTTCTCAAGTAGTCAAGACCATTTTGTCGCAATATACCGTAGAGAAGTCAAAAGATGCGATGAAAATTTATTAGGGAACTCGGTCATACAACTTGACTCTTTCATAAGCTTAAATTTTTAGTGAAAGCTATTTTCTCTTATATTTTTAATATATACCCTCGTGTTAAAAGCTATTTTAGGATTAAAGCCTAAACATCTTGATGTAAAATAAAAATGGAGGCAAACTTTATTCTCATTCTTATCCCTAATAATAATGAAGAAATAACTAGATTAAGAATGAAAATAGTGATAGCGCTATGTAGGGATGCATAAAATAATCAAAATAACTGGATTCTTTTATGAATTGAATTGCAATGCACTTGAGAGAATTGATTTTTTTAAATAGTTTATGAGCTGAAATGCTTTTTTTTTCCTCTTATTTATCTTTATCTTCACTTTATTTTTTTTATTTTATTTTATTTTTATTTTCACTTCATTTATATATATATATATATATTGGTAATAGTTATTTATATTTTTTAATTTCTAGTATTATGCATATTTTAATTTTGTATCTTTTTTCCCTTCATTTTTTGGTACTTTTCATTTAGCATCATTTGCTATTGACACCAACTAGTTTGGGATAAATATATTGTTGATGAGCCAAACTAATTTTTTAAAATCAATTAATTAACCGAACTGATTTTCAATGTTATTGTGATTTTTTTTTTATCATAAACAATACTTCATTTATCATATTTAGTTATTGTGCAAAACCTTTATACAAACTGTAACATTGATAAACCCGTGATATTTTGACATGTTACTATAGTTAATTCAAATTATTGGACACAATTCTTCAGTCTATTGTTTATACATGTTTGTTGTACCAATTCAAAATTGATTCAAAAATCAGTTTAGAATTGGTTAAAAAAATAAACCAGTTTACTTTTTTGAACTAAATTATATTTTTCAATTTGATAAAAAAAAACTGAACCGAATTAAATTATGCACACCCGTAATACTATACTCACATTTTCCTTGCAGTTGTAGAGAGGCATGTGGTTACTCTCCTTTCCACTTGAAGGATTAGGCATACTAATTCATAATCTATATTTTCTTACTAATTTTATTTCACTTTATATGGTCTCAACTGTAGCTCTATTAAAAGAGATAATAGAGAAAATTAAAAACCAGAGCTAACTTATTTAAGATGAGAAGATGGAGGCACTCCCCTTTATAATGTAACATATATTGCGGATCTTTGAGATTGGGATTTTAATTTACCAATATGATATTTGGTTCACGGTATTTACGAATTGGGGTTATTGAGAGACGCGAGGGGACCCGGCATCACTGAGTGTCGCACATCTCCCCCTGCGTCACTCACACTTCTTTTATTTTATTTTTTATTTTTTTCAATTGAATGCCGCACCCCCTCTCCTGGGGAACTCACTAGATCGTACCAAGTGGCACAAACCCGTTACCGTACAACTTCGAAAGGCCATAGCTTTTGACTCGGGTATCCAAATTAGATGTTTTTTTTTATTTCACATAACTTTTCAAGATATACGCAATGACATCGCATTTGACATTTTCACATGTTACTATAGTTAATTCAAATTTGTAACAATAGTTCCATTTTTTTCAAATTTGAATTATGTTTGATTCAAAAATCAATTTATTGTCAAAAAATGTAAACCAGTTCAATTTTTTGAACTCAATTATATTTTTTCAATTTGATCAAAAAAACTGAACCGAATTAAATTATCCACACCCGTAATACTATACTCACATTTTCCTTGCAGTTGTAGAGAGGCATGTGGTTACTCTCCTTTCCACTTGAAGGATTAGGCACACAAATGAAAAATCTATATTTTCTTAATAAAAGAATTTCACTTTATATGGGGGAGGTGTGCTCTATTAAAAGAGATACTAGAGAAAATTAAAAACCAGAACTAACTTATTTAAGAGGGAGAAGAATAACACATCCCCTAAATTAAGGGGATAATGTAACATATATTGCCTATGTTGAGTGAGTTGTGAAATGTTGAGAGATCTAATAAAATTGACTTACAATCCTTAATTCGGTCCTTCAAAGATGTCCACAAATTTGCTTACACTCACTTCTAGGCTTTTATCCTTTCAATTTTCAAAATGAGAATAAATATGTGGGCCTCTAAGCGTCAATGTCACTAGTGATGCACGCTGCTCTGTTGATATTTTCCTTTAGAAAAAAAGTTTCTATTTTAGTTAGTCGTTAACTAATATTTGATTAACCATTGATTAATTTGATTATATTAATAATATTCCGGCAGTTAACCACTAATCTACAAAGCATTCCTGATACTAAATCAGTTTTTCTTTAACATGCATGTGGTATCCTTACTTGCAAGCCATTGAATTCAAGTTCATTCCGGTATTGATCAACTTCTGACAATCCTGTTATGAATCCTTCCTTTCCGAGAAAAATTTTGGTGCTCCAAGAGCATCAAATTTTATGTGGTTCAAATCAATAAAAATGTAACAACTAATTAAGAGAGAGGGAAGAAAAGAGAGTAAAAAATATTTTTAATATAAGTGTCAATCTCTCAATAGAAGGAACACATGGAGACAGTACCACTAAAAATATTTCTCTCCTCTCCCTTATCTTATATTGTGACTATATGTAATGTTAGTGTTAAGCTTTCTTGGGTGCATTATAAACTATGATTTGGACCAAACCTGGTGTTAATTAAACCAGAATTATGGTTTTTTTTTTCTTCTTCTTTGTGACATTCCTCTTAAGTATCCCTGTCAGTTATTTAGAATGAAGTAATAAATAATGGCTTTACTACCAACTTTAATTGATTCACGTGGTGGGGAATTTATTTCCCTTAACCAGAGAAAATGAGAATTAAAATCTCATGTCGTAGAGATAAAATGTACTGATGTGGTGTACAAAAAATTTTTGTAGGAACATATGGGTGTCAGCACGGAAATCGATCTCTACAAAAATTTGAATTCTCATGTTAAATGAGAAATATAAAACCCTTTTAACTTATTAGTTGGATAATCGATGAATTAGGGGAAAATGAATGCTTTACTTGGAATTGTAACTGACAATTTGAAGTTAAGTATTTTGCCACTTTAATTTTAACAACTTAGATTATTATGACAATGGAAGCCAAATGCCAACATAGGAGAAAGGGTACTACATTTTATTTTATTCAAATTCCATGTAATCTCAGATGGAAAGTACATGAATGCCCATTATTTTAGTCTGCAAGACAAGAACACTGTTACACTAACAAGTAACATCCATCAAGCAGCACACACTTAACATTCTTCGAGTGACACTAATCAGAAACAAATTGAATACTATTTCAAATCTGTTCCTGATATCTCTTTTAAGTGTTTTGTTCCTTCTAATTAAGCTGAACCATAGTGTCATATGCAGCTCCAGCTTTCCAATCACTAGGGATATCAGTCTTGGACTGCACCCAATAAAGCCCTGCACTGCCACTCACTTGGAACCTCAACATGATTGCACCACGTGGTGGGTAAGTAAAGTCAAACACTGCCCCAAAGGCCCTGCGCATAGGCGTCCATTGTTTGTAGTATTCCTGCACCATTCACAACATTTCAGTAACAAATTTTGTATGACTACATAGGGAGACAAAATAATTGAATAGAATCACTCTCAAAAATTTAAATCTAAAAAATCAATTCAACCCAAAAATTTAAGTTGGTGGGTGAGATTATTATATCTAACACGTCCCCTAAAATGAGAGCTCATTGGACTTGAATGATGAACGATGCACAAGACCACTTACTTATGCTAAGAAACTCCTCAATACTAAATTATTAAATTATTAATTAAATAGGAGACGATGAGGATCGAAGATGTAACACCGAGGCTCTGATATCATATAAAGAACCAATTCAACTGAAAAGTTCAAGTTTGTTGGATAGACCGATGCACTTTGAGTCACCATAAGTCATCATAGTTGTCATTTAGAGGGGTTTTAAGGCCTTTTATGAATTTTAATAATTGCAGACGTTTCAGTTTGCATGACTTTATGTTTATTTCTGTTTTGAGTCAGTTTTATTTCTGTTTTGTATTAGTTTTATTTATGTTTTGTGGCAGTTTTAAGACCATTGATAGTCCTTTATTGTTGTTTACTTTATGTATTGTCTGACTAAAAAGGCTTGTAGAAGGATGTGAAAGGAGGAAAATTTTTGATTACCAAGAATAATAGTATAGCAGGAAACTTAATGCATTTTCTCTCTCTTCAAAGCCTTTCCCCTATAAATTCTCTTTGCATCATAGATGTACGTTAATAATTTTATATATCTCTAACAAAAATATGGCGAAGTTGATATTTCAATCTAATATATATATATATATATATATATATATATATATATATATATATATATATATATATATATATATATGCATGGTTGCAACCAAATATATGTATACCTGCCATATTTCAACAGCAGTAACGTCATATGTTCCAGCTACATAGAGAATCACGACAGCAAAATAGTCAGGGAATTTGCTGTATTCATGGACCTTAAACACGATGTTATAACCAAGGTATCTACAGGGGACCCTTTTGTATTCAATATCCACAACACCATATTTGAACAGTTCTACAGATGCAACTGTGTTGCGTCCCAATCTTGAGTAGCCACGTGGACTCATGATGAAGTCTGTTCTGTCTCCCTCACCATAGTCTGTTACCACCACGTATGCTCCATTTTCATCACAGTATTGTGGTATTTTGCACCTAACCTGAATCATCATCATTTATATTTTGGTAAATAAACAATTGTTAGTGAAATACTTGGCAGATTTATTTATTTTTTTCATATAAATATTTTGTTTCAATAATGATGAATCTTTTTATTTTTACTAAGAATTATTGGAAATGTTGATTATTAAAATGAAGGGAAAGAAAAGTACTTGATAGCATGCACCACAGCCACTTCCATTCCTCCATAGCATAGACACGCCTGCAACACTGCCATCATTGACAGTTTTTCCATATTCTCCAAAGCCACAAGCTCCCCCTAAAATATGCATATATCAATTGACCAATCATATTATATTTGTTATGTGAGGCTACAAAAGTAGTATAATGTCACATTGTCACAGTGCACATTTTACTTCTAAAAAGCATCTTAAAGGAAAATCATGTACCATCAAAGTAAATTCTTTAAAGGGCAAATTCTCCGGTCAATGGAGATAAGTTATTTTTGGTAAATGACGTTGTTTTGGGGTAAAAATTAAGGTTTTTTTGTAATTATAATATATTGGAGGATTATATTAGTCTTTATCATTATAATTTTTTAATCTTATAACCCAAAATGACATCGTTTTGAGTTCACTGGAGATAACTTTATCTTCGGTGTCCGGAGAAATACTTTTCCCTTCTTTAAATTTACTTTTCCAATAAAGAAAACAATAATTAGTTTCAAAATATCAAGGTAATTAGTGAAACATGCTAACATGGGTATGTATCCTAATTCCTAGTATGCAAACAAGCTAGCTAGAAGGGTAGGGTCACATACTTGGATTCCCATAGCAATCAGGGCTACCATAATATGTTGCTCTGGAGTTTGTAAAATAGTCCTGTGAGTTACACAGTGCGGGTAAGAGTAGCATGACACAAACAAGGCCAAGTTGGTGCTTAAAAATAAGTTCCATGCTTAAATGAAAAATTCTCAGGTGAAAAGAGGAGAGAGATGCAGCAAGTAATTAAGAGTGACCAATGTAATAAACTGAAGTGTATGAAGCAAGAATAACTATCAATGATAGAAGGCTTTGTGTGATAGGATGCAAAAATATGTGGTCATATTTATAGTAGAGGCCTTAGGTCTAGATGCTACAGGTGGTAGTCCACTTTTTCTCCCACTATTGGACTATGGAGTGAAAAAGGATAGGAATAATGATGTGTACATATTGTAGACCCTAGCAATATTGATTGAACCATGAACTGAATAAATATTTGATATTACTATTGTACTGAAGATTCAGTGTATTTCACCAATGGAAATATTACATGTCAGTTAAAATTCTCTTGTTTCTGTCAAATTTTCTCTCTCTCATGTGATATGTAATACTTCTATTAATGAGATGCATTGAATCTAAGTACAATAATAGTGAAAAAGATTTATTCGGAAACGGGGTCCTTAATTTGTATAAATCCGAACTGATTTTTTTTATTATAATGGTAAAATGCCTAACTTTGTTCTATTATAACAGTTTATGGGAAGACCCCATGTACTTGCAGCTCCACTCAAGTTTCAAAATTAGTTTGCGAATGTTTTTGTTACTACTTTAAATATCGAACAGAGACTTTCGATCTCAACAATTCGTTCTTTGAGCACAATCCATTTACCATTTGTATCATCCCTAATAGACATTACTTATAACTTACATATTCTCGGCTCTTTGAACTGTTTATTAATTTTGAATAGGAAATTAGAGGTGTTTGTTTGAGATGTCTTATTTTTAATTTTTAACTTTATAAAAGTTTTTGGGATTTGATTTTCAATTCGTTCTTTTAGCACAATCCATTTACCATTTGTATCATCCCTAATAGACATTTATTAAAAAAATAAAATAAAATTTTTGCACGCAAATTAATTTTGAATAGGAAATTAGAATTTTGTTTGAGAACATCTTATTTTTATTTTCCCTTTGTAAAATTTTTATTATAAAAGGCAGGTTATATTTATTATTATTTTTATTATCTATTATTACTAAATTTTAATCGTTAATTTCCGTCAATCTAACGGTTATAATTTATTGGGTCATACTTATTAATAATTATTAATTTTTAATAAATTATAATTATTAGATTGGTGGAAATTAATGATTACAATTTGGCACTGAGATGGAGTAAGAAAAAAGTAATAAACATAACATTTCTCATTATAAAAATAGCTTTTTTTATAAAGAAGAAAAAAGAAAAACTAATTTTTTTAAGGAAAATAAACATCTCATATTACAAAAGATGTTTCTATCATGCGTAGAAACAAACACAAGTGGGGCTCATTGTGTTTTTTTCTAAAAAATAAAAAAAATAAAAAAATATCTTGACACAAAAGACGATTGGTGAGTGGTAGGAGGAGTGTCTTCTCATATAACATTTATATGACAGATTGACAGCCACTTCACCACTTCAAAGATGTATATCATCATGTACCAATATATATATATCATCTTTTTAAAATTCTCATATTTATTTTATAATTTTATCTTTATTCTAAGGTTGTATTTATTAATTTTATTTTTTACTCTAATAATTTATCCTAATGATTAATTATTTTATCTTTCTTCATTCAAAATGATCATAACAACTTTATAAAATTACCAATATTTTTTAACTTTATTTTTTAAACTCTTTTATTCTTTAAACTTTAGCTTGAAAGTATTTTTAACTTTAAAAAATGTGCCAAAAAGGCACTAAGTGGAAGACACTCGTGAGTACTGAGTAGATCAGAACACCATTTTGCATTTGATTTATAATTTAAAATTCAGAAAAATATTACTGCATATAAGTTATTTGTATTTATTTTCAAAATAACGTCGTTTTGAGATTGAAATATTAAAAAAATTATAATTATAAATACTATAATAACCCTGAAATAAAATAAAATTATAAATTATAAAAATATGATTTCTGTCACAAAATGATGTCGTATTTTTTTTCTTCCTCAATTGTCTTATTTTTTAGATAACTTATCTGCAATAACAAATAATACAATATAATAGCTTTTAGAAAAAATGAACCCTATAAAATTTTGTGTTAGTTTGAATCTAACTTTGATTGAAAACTATTTTTTCTTCCTCATCTATTGTCGAGCTTCCTATTTTTTACTTGGTGAAAGGTAGGGGTGTAAATGGGCTAGGCCGACCTACAGGGGCCTACGACCTAGCCTATATTAGGCCAAGCTTGACCAATTACAAATAATACAATATAATAGACCTAAGCTTTTAAAAAAATCTATTTAGAAAATAGGCCAGACTTTTTTGTACATGTTGGGCCTATAAGCCTATAGGCCAGCCTATATCATATTATATATTTTAAATAAAATAAATACAATTATGATTTTAATAATTTCGAATAATAAAGTAATATTATTTTAGTTATTCTTTTAATTGTTGAATATTTAATAGGCTTAAACAGGCGTTACAAGCCTAGGGCAAGGCTTTTATTTTTTAAATATAGGTCACGCTAGACTTGTAATTTAGGGCTTACACGGGCTAACAGGTCAGGTCAAACACAGTATTTTTCCACAGACATGACCTATTTAAACCAAAGTCTAGCCTAGCCTAGCCTATTCACACAGAGGGCACACACTATTTCCACCACTATTTCATTCTCGTGTTACCTAATATATATATCAATATATGGATATAGATATTTTGACTTCAAGGTAAGACTTACAAGTCTTACTCTCGATCTTAACATTAATTTCCACTCATCTAATGATTGTAGTTTAGGAAGTCATATTAATTAATTAATTAATTATTAATTACACTACAAATGACAATCGTTGATTTCCGTCCATCAACGACTAAGATGGAGTAAGATTTAAAAATCTTATTCTTGAGTCAAAAGAACTCTCTCCACACACACACACACACACACACATATAGGTCAACATTATTTTATATCTATATAAATTACGTTCTTAATCTTGTTCGTTGATTTACTTATACTTAACGTCTCTAATTTTTATTTATGTGAATCATTGATACATGTAGATCAATACTGAAGATTAAGTTTAAGCTTTATTATTTTTATATTGGTTGTAAGAATATCTTGTTTCTCTCTCTCTCTATATATATATATATATATATATATATATATATATATATATATATATATTTTAAAGTCTCTTAATTGTAGATAAAAAGTGTATGAGGTCATATAAAGATAAGAGAGAAAGAAAAAAACTGGATCTTACACACTTCTATATATGTGTAAGAGATAAGGGCCCCTCAAAGATTTTGTAAACACATCTGCTAATTGCTCATTAGAGGGTACAAAGCTAGTTTTAATCTCACCAGTAAGAATCTTTTCTCGAACAAAGTGACAATCTATTTCTATATGTTTGGTTCTTTCATGAAACACTGGATTTGATGAAATGTGTAGAGCTGCTTGATTATCACAAATGAGAGTTGCTTGTCCAGTGTCTCCAAACTTAAGCTCTCTGAGAAGTTGTTTAAGCCAGATAAGCTCGCAAGTAGTAGTCGCCATGGAGCGGTATTCTGCTTCAGCACTTGATCTGGCAACTACGCTTTGTTTCTTACTTTTCCAGGAAATCAAGTTGCCTCCAACAAAGACACAATACCCAGAAGTAGATCTCCTATCAGCGGACAACCAGCCCAATCAGCATCGCAGTACCCAACCACTTGATCATGACCTTTATCTTCATATTCAAGGCCTTTCCCTGGAGATGCCTTGATATACTTAAGAATACGAATGACTGCATTCCAATGTTCTTGACATGGAAAATTGAGAAATTGACTGACAACACTAAATGCAAAGGAAATATCAGGCCGAGTGATTGTGAGGTAGTTCAATTTTCCAACTAATCTTCTATACTGCTCAGGATCTGAAAAGGGCTCCCCCTGATTTGGTAGAAGCTTGATACTTGGATCCATAGGAGTATCAACAGACTTTGAATTTAACAGAGCAGTTTCTTCAAGAATATCCAGAGCATATTTCCTCTGAGATATCACAACACCAGCTTTAGATTGGGCCACCTCAATTCCTAAGAAGTATCGAAGTTTCCCAAGATCCTTAGTCTGAAAATGATGACATAAGTGTTATTCGCCTGTGATGACAATATCATCCACATATACCACCAGATAAACAGAACCAGAAGCAGAATGACGATAAAAGAGAGAATGATCAGCTGCACTCCGAGTCATGCCAAATTTTTGAACAACACTACTAAATTTACCAAACCAAGCCCTTGGAGATTGTTTGAGGCCATAGAGAGACTTACGAAGACGACAAACAAGTCCTGACTCCCCCTGAGCAACAAATCCAGGAGGTTGCTCCATATAAATTTCTTCCTCAAGATCACCATGAAGAAAAGCATTCTTGATATCCAGTTGGTAGAGAGGCCAATGGCGAATAGCAGCTATGGCAATAAAAAGGCGAACAGTAGACATTTTCGCCACAGGAGAAAAAGTATCAATAAAATCCAAGCCAAAGACCTGAGTGAAATCCTTCGCCACCAAGCGAGCTTTAAGACGATCCACTTGACCATCAGGTCCAACCTTAAAAGCATAAATCCATCGGCAACCAACCACAGATTTTCCAGAAGGAAGAGGTACAAGATCCCATGTGCCATTATGATGAAGAGCACTCATTTCATCAATCATAGCTTGTCTCCATCCCGAATGTGAAAGTGCATCACCTGTAGTCTTAGGGACATATACAGAGGACAAAGAGGAAAGGCAAGCAAAATATGATGGAGAAA